>JAYRBW010109358.1:0-18402 GCA_036023295.1 Invenusta paracnida
AATTTAATATATTAGAAAAATGAAGTTTAGAATGTTGATCAGATATAATTTCGCTCTTTTGTAGTTTTTCTCATTAATCTTTTCTCCATACCTTATAAAACAAGGGATATGATAAAACTAAGTACGGACAATTTAAGCACAAATTAGCGTCGGGCCCCCAAACCACCTACCCACCCTAACGTTGTCCGACGCTAATATGTCCGACTATTAATTTTGCCGGGACCCCTAAGAATTTGAAAAAATGTAAAATTAAAACAATATATATAACGTTTTTCTTTTATGCTAAACAGTTTATAAAAAAATGCACTTATATGACATTTTGATTTTAAATCTCAGATATAGATGTGAGATATTGAGCCGACAACAACGATATCACACATCACAATGATATTATTTGTCCACAAAATAGGATGTACATCGAAAACGTTATAACCAGAAGAGATTAAAAAATGAAGTAAAAGTTATCATTCATTTTATTTACTAATCCTAACCCTAACCCTAACCCACTATTCCGTTTACTAGGATTAATAGATTTTTAAATTATTTTTTAAATGCATAGATTATGAAAAATACTTGGCAGTTTTGCAATTCCATGAAGCGCGAATTTGTATGCATTGTATGAATACCTACATAGGTTACAAATAAGGTTATTTAGAAAACAAAAAATGTATAAATTCTAACACACTATTTATTTGAGTCCGTGGTAGATATGTGTACATATATATTTATATACATGCCAATATATATATACGTCAGAGAAGCTATGTTGTCTAGGTACATATAGATACACAATATACTTACGTATGTTCACGCATGTATATATTGGTTGTATAGTACTCAGTAGATAACTTAAAAGGCTATAAATATACTACGCCTGCCTGTCCATGGTCATCTACATTATTTATCACTCAAAGGGTACTCTGTCCCCCTCGCTTTAAAAACATGTGCAATAGGATAACGCGCATATATTATGACCGAAGAGAATATTTCTCCCTAATTACCAATGCTGTGGATAAATACTCTTTCATCTGTAAAGAATATCACAAGTCCGATCATTTTATAAATGTCTGCTTACATTTTCCTATATTATGTGATATTTCTGCATGTGATATGTGTTAAATATGAATATTTGCACATAAATGTATTTTCTAAGAATATATTTTATTACCTATGTATAGTTTAAAATATTATTATTTTCACTTTTCTCAATCAATATAATACCTATTTATTCAAATTTGCAAATTAATGTTTCAGACTATAAAAAAATTACTTTATTGAACGAGTAGGATTTATATATATGTCACATGTAAGATTTTGACTTATATGCAATGAGCACTAAAATTTAAAACAAAATAGAAAAAAAGTATTTAACAAATAATATTACAAAGTTTAATTTTACTTTAATTATAAAGACATAAAAAGATAATTAGACAATGCATTATTGATAAATCTAAGTTGTTAGCAATCTTCAAGAATGACAGGACAATAAAGCTAACTCAGAAATATCTATTTGATTCAATTTGTGAATTATAATTAAATTTAATGCATTTCTTTATTTTCCATCTACAAAGTTTACAATTCAAAAATATATGTAAAATACAGGTAGCGTACATAAACTTCATAAAAAATTAATTATTTAATATCTATATATGCAGTAAAAAGTATCGTAAATTATAATATAATGCACAATGTAAATATGTACATAATAATAATAATAATAATATAAATATATAAACTAAATTAAAAAAGTGAAAACTGTTGTAAAATGTAATTGTAATAAATGTAGTGTTAAGAAATTCAAAACTTATTTTTTAATTTAAAAGCAGTCAAGATTACATTTGAAATAATGAAATATAGTAAGAAATAAAAATTGTAAAATGTAAAAAGAAACTAAAGTTATTTAATTAATAAAACCAAAGCCTTTTATTTTTAATTAAACGAAGTATTTTTGTTTTGTATATTTACTACCTTCGTTGAAATATATAAAGCAAATATTGCGAAAGATGTAGCTTGAATTTTTAAGCAAAATGTCATTTCATAATAATAAAAACAAATATGAAATCCTATATGAGATCCACTTATTTATTTTTAGTTAAAAAAATAATGTTTATATGCACATTTATTTAAAGACAAACGTTATAATTGCTAGTTTATATTATTAGCATATATTTGTTGTATTCAGTTGAATATAATTTTATTGCCGAAAAAACGAGTCTGTTAATTATTTTTCTCTTACTTAGTAAACTTATTTAGTAATCTAAGAATAAGAAATAATTTTAAAATTTTACTGTAGCCATAAATTATTGGTTTCTTAATAATGTTCCTTAAATAATATATTTAATTATCAAACGAACATTAATAATAAAAATAGGGTTTCTGATTTAAACAAAACTTACAAAAATTAGCAATGTGCACACATTCTTAAAAACACTTATTAGAAATGTAATAGTTGTGTAAATTATGTAGAATTTTCCATCTGTCAAGATTTATTTCCGTTTTGCCAAGTTTATTAATGAATAAATCATTATTGAGGATTAAATTTAGTCAAGTAAAGAGTGTCAATTTAAATTTAAATATTAAATTAAAGGTACAAATATAAATGGAGTATTCAAAGTTTAGTTTCTATTTTAAAATAGATAAAAATCCAAAGACAACGAAATAGTATGGATAATGTTAAATAAATAGAATAGAATTCACATTTTAATAAATGTATTAATAAACCAAAAAAATAATTATAGACAATGATAACATAATAATTTATATATAACTTTATTTTGTAACTTATAATTTAGTTTTTAGTATTTAGTAATGTAGTAATGTAGTATTTAGTATATGAAATATTTATAGAATAAGGTATTCACTCTACACTATAGCTCAATGGTAAAAAGTCGAAAATTTATTGTAAAATAGAAACGTGCTACGATTATTGGTTTTAGCCTTTCAACTGAAACGTATATATATTTATATTTGAAAATATTTTATATTTATTAAATTTTATTGTGAAATATGTGTAGCCATTATTTACTGGAAGTTTTCTTATTTTTATTCATATTCCATTAATATAAAAACATCTATTTAAAATATAAAAGAACTATGAATTTTGTCAGTCTTCCGACCAGTTAACAATATCTCATATGAAACAGAAGCATATATATTTATTTTCTGAATAAATAATATTTATAGAAATTTCTAGATATACAAAATATTATCAAGAAAAGGTTTCTAAGTTCAAAATTAATTTGATTACGTATAATAATAGAAACCACCAGTGAATAATGATTTTTATATAGTCGGTTCTAATTTTCATAAACATCTATAATTATAAACAATCATAACCGAATATGACTTCTGTTCAAGGCTTATTCAAACTAAATTACTTCAATTAAAAAAATCATTTTTGTTCCCCTTTGATGAGTTTCATTTTGAAAAGCAAACAATACTCGTTATATATATATATATATAGCATTTAATGCATATGTTGAACTAATGACCGATTACTTACATGATCTGTGGGTGATTTCTGATCATTCGACTGCCATCCACTGCTTGTGACACTGGTTGAGAGGGGGATGTTATGCTTGTTAGACTTCTCAACGGTGAAGTTCCATCCCTTTTTAGATTTGAAGGACATGTTGGCGAAAACTGACCTAATTGGGAGGCCTGTGCTTTGCCCACCTCAAGAGAGAGAATACATAAAGGAAAAATAAAATATCAATACGCATTTTGTAATAGTACTATACTTATATGTTTTAAGATATTAATACAGTATTTACACAGTTTGATAGTAATTATATTTATGGTATTATTCATAGAAAGTATGGTGGTAGTTGTAGCCCAGTTAATTATATTTTTAAAAGGAATTAGTAAAATAATTATTAAAAATAGTAATTAGTGAAATAAAACGAATTATTTTCTGCTGTAAATTATGTAATTTTTAATCTTTATTTTTATCCAATTTTCAATACAGTAATTTAATTAAATGTATTTAATTATCTTTGAATTATATTTAAAACAATAATAAAAAACATATCAAAATATTTTTGATACCTTCAGAGTTTAATAAATTTATATAACATATATGATCAACCCAAAATATGTCTATATGTTTTCTAATAATACAATAAATAATAGTAAGCACGAATAATTAAAAATAAAAGGTACATAAACTTATGGTAATACTTTTAATTTAAGCATTATTTAAAGATATGTTTATTTATTGCTATACTTTGAGATTTACATAAAAAATAAATGCATTGTAAAAACATCTCAAAGTAAAACATAGACCACCAACGTAGTAAATTAACATGTTATATTAATTAAGTTATTATAAGTTTATGAGTGCAATAACATTTTTCTTCATAATATGGTTATAAAAATATATTTTGAATTACTATTATATCACATTACAGATTATTGTAAATATAAATAATTATTTGTAGTGATAACAATTGATACAATATATAGTATCAACTATATCTATAGTATTAACCATTGATAACTATAGTACAGGACCGACAAGTTGCTGTGCAGTGATCAATATTAAATATTCTATTAAGAGAAAGATAAGACTGTGCAGCGATCAATATAACTGAAACAGAATATTATGTGTGATCAGTCAGTCAGTTAATGAGCGAAACATTGCTTTACTTAGTTAGTATAGTATAGTTTGTAAATAAAACTTGTAAATAAAAGTTGGAATAAAACATATTCACTACACAGCAACTTTTGGGACACCCTGTAGATTAATGTTAAGCTTTGATTAACTTTATCTTTATAAAACTGCAAGGAACGCTTACAATTAGTGCTAACATACCACAACATTAAAATCAATAAAAAATAGGAAGGCAGATTACTTAACACAAGGACACTATTTTAAATATTATAATCAAAGTCACCTCGTGATTAAACACTATCTATTTGATAAATATCGATAGCATCGTTGAATGGGTTTCATTTATTTCATATATACATATATATATAAAATTAAGGAATCTTTTAGCGAAATTAATTAATTACATAAGTGGAAACAACTCGTTTCTTTCAAGAAAGAAAGCATAGGAAAGAAGAATGCGATAATAGACACGTAAAATGCAATTCCTGTCCTCAATGTAACATTATTTTCAAAATCACTCCTTATACAAGTCAGTATCCATTATATATATATCTACATAATATGTGTGTGCACAAGACAAAAAGAACTTAATTAAGCAAGCTTTTAGTGCTGATAGAATTGTTCAATGAATTTGCTCATGAAATAATCAGATTTGGAAAGAGCTGTTTTATAGAATCCTATATTCAATAAAAAGCACTTTGTTTACCTTTATATTATGAATTTTTATAAACATATAGAGTTAAAAAAGGGTATTTTTCTAATATCTTTTTAAATAACGAGTTTTCCACTGTTTTATTCAATAAAATATAATGATTTAGAAAATGTTAACATAAGTAATTACTAACACGGTGGTAATGCACCAACACACGATTACAGCAAGATATCTATGTTATTTGTCTACATTTGAAAAGTAAATTTAATTCTTGTTTAAGAATTGACGTATTATAATTGATCAACATTTTGAATTGAATTTAAGTAAAAACTAAATAAAAGGAATTTATCAAAATGGAATATATTATCTTATTTACATATAACAATTAACAAAATACGTATTTTAAACAACACAAAAACCATTTAAGAAGCAGTGTCTGTATTTGATAAGTAAAATATAACGAACTCGATAGTTTATGTTAACTTTTTCAATTTTACACCAATTTGTATTCAAAAATCTTTAAAATGAAATATACTTTTACATATATATACTAATTATATATATATATAATAATATATATAAATATGTCTACAGTTTCAAACAATTTCCCTAATATACATTTTACATATATTTCTCTGAATATATATACGCAAATACATCTCTGCAAATCATAACATTTCATTCTCTCTAATAGCCATATATCAATTTTAAAAGATTAGCCATGTCATTGTCAAATTTTAACACTTACATTATGAATAAATTATACTGAATCAATCATGTTTGAAATTTACATCATCAAAATGGAAAACTACATTCATCAACTTATGCGTTTAGGTCGCGTCGCAGAAGGTTATTTAGTTTATATCTCTATTTCTTGCCTATTTTTGGGGGGAGTTACGAAATTAATTGAATGAAATTCTATTTTTTATACTTATCACTAAAATACATTTCCCCAGTAACTTAAAATCCGGTAGCAAAAGATAGAAAAAAACGTTAATGATTTATTCAAACTAATGTATAAAATGTCTTTGTAAATACTTTAATCGGATGAAAAATTCCTGCATTGCCAAGCTGTGGACAGTTAATATACTAAATTGACCGCTGATACATTATATAGTAAACGCAGTGAGTTAAAACTTGGTTTGCTAATTGTATACATCTATTACATTAATCATGCGTAGTATTATGAAATAAAACTGACAAATGACGTCACTTGAAACAAATGAAAAGAACTTTGAAATGCACTACGTAGGTACTAAATAAAGAAATAAAGTCCCGTCTGTATTTATTCCAAACATTTTTCTGTGAAGCAGAGTGAGAGGAGAGGATAATATGTAGACTTAATAAGATTCCAAATTTGCATAATTCGTAAAATAAATTATATATAATAATAGGTATATATATGCGTATGTGTATGTGTATGCGAAACCAAGAATAACCATTTATTATTTGCAAAAACGAGCAAACTACGTTTATTTAAAAATAAAATATGGTTTTTTATACAATTTTTTTATTGTTGAAACAATTATGATTGATAAAAACAACTAATTTGATATCGAACACACGTATGCTTTATTACAAGTTGACATGTATCAATTCATTTTAATATTAGCTAAAATTAGATCATTTAAAATAAGATAGTAAAGTGGAATAATAATTTATTATATTAATATCAATAAATATATATTAAATATTAGTATAAAAGAATGAAATTTTCCTCAATTTGAAATTTTTATATTATTTAATGTAAACGTATGGGTACCTACTTGTTATATTGAAAGTATAATAATCAAGTAATAATTTCAGATACACAGTTATACTTATCATGTTATTAGTCTAGCTAAACTTTGTACAGATATATTTTTTAAATGTGTAATAAGAAAACTTCTTTCTCACTTTGTTATGATAAATGTTTTATATTTCAACTATCACACTGAATATAATTCTATTTGTTATAACCAATTGTCTATTTTCTTGTGATTCTTAACATCCTTAGTATTTCAATAAAAATATGACATTGATGAATATAGCATATAAGTAAACTAGAAATAGCCATACATTATAGCTTATTGAATAATTTAACCTTTATTTTAGTGGGACCTACTTTCAAGTATATTTTAAGTATCTATTAAGTATCCATATTAAATATACTATGTACTTAAGACGCGACAGGTGATTTCCATAGTAACAGGGATATACATTTATTGTTACAAGTTATCCTTTGTAGTATTAGCTTACACATATTTTCTGCGACGACTGAAAAAATGATGGTTTTTATTTATAGTATTTTCGTTTATTGAAAGAAGTTAATATAAAAACCTACTAGACAAAAAACAAATGGAAAAAGTAAATTCATAAAACTAAAAATATCTATGTGTATATTATATAGAATATTAGGTAATATTTTTATTAATAATTTAATTCTGCAGCTCTAGAAATGACTGAAAATAAAACATTCCAAAGTAATCTCATCCGCTATAATAAACAATTTGGACATGCTACTACTTACAATACGTATTTGATTTAAAAATTTAGACATGTGTTAAATTGCTACGTATAAGTATAATAGCTAGCAAAAATAATGTTATCCCTCTAGAATATATACCTACAACAGGGATATATAAAATGTCCATAAATGATCTAAATCTGTCGATTATCTATCTATTCCATTATCCACTATTTGATGATAACTTAATAGTTACAATGTTCACCATAATAAAGGTCTAAATATATTAATCTTTATTTAAGTGTTCTAATCTGAATTTGATATCATATACTACGTTATAAGTAAAAGTATAAAGAATTATTTTAATGAAAATCTATACGACACAGCAATATATATAAAAGTTGAAAGCATTTTAATATCTAGAATTTGATACAAAATAGGGAAGATTTATAAAAGCTTCATCAGCAATATTATAGTAGATGCACACAAGCAATTAATATCCCCCAACATACCTTAATTAGAGTAATATAAGTAGGTAATGCTATTCTTAAGCTAAAAACATATTTATTAAGATTAGTGGATGTACCTATACAAGATAATATATACAAATAGAAACAGACTTACATTTTTTAGTTTGCCTAATAAAATTTGATTAATCTATTCTTTTATTACACAATAGTTTTAATCCTGACTTGAATGTCACTTTATATTTGCTTAATGTTTTCTTTATTTCTAAGGTGCTAACTTAATTTTATGATATAAAAACTTTAATTTTGTTTTTAATATCTCTCATGACCCATTAATTATGCAATTATGTTTCTCTGGTTTTAGACATATGCTTTAGACATAATTAAGTCAAATTTTCAACCGATATTCTGTCAGTCAGGGCAAATTCCTTTTGACGGTATAAGTTAAATATTCTAACCATCACAGAGGGCAATTATTTGTGTTAATTTAAAAGTATAGTATTCTACATGATTTGATATCTGTACTTTTAATAAATTGCACTTATTATCACATGCTTACATTTCTAAGTTTCATTATAATTACATTAAACAAAAATAATGACAGTTTTCATGTTCATTTTATTTCTGTAAATTAATTTGGAATAGCGATCAATTTTGACAGTGTAAATTGAATTTGGATTTATAAATCGTAACTAGTTGCGTAAAAAATGATTTAATTATGCATATTAAAAGGTTCAGATACAAATATTACATAGGCTTTATAAAAAATACATTTTTTGTATGAAAATTAAATCAATATTTTAAAACTTCCAGATATACAGTTTACCTCAAATAATAGTTCGATATATTCTAAAATTTACAGGAAAAATATATATAAATATATATATAAAAAATTATATATGAAAATTTCATAATAATTTGGTTAGTTTGAATAATTTTAAATCATGACGTGGCATAGTCATATAAAGTTACTATAGCTAGTATATAATTTTTTCCGTTTAAAAGTGGAGGAATAATAAACCAAATTCGACATATGTATATAAAATATCAATTTGAAATATATATTAGTGGACAGGAAATGTGTAAATATTGAGATCAAATTCTATCCGGTAGCATAAAATATTAAATCAGGTTTTTAATGAATAGAAAATTTAGAATTAAATAATTAAATAAAAACGATATAATAAATTCACGTGATATGATGGTAGCAAATACATCCACTTGTGTAGTGCCTTTAATTATTTGTATTATAATTTGTATAATATATATTTATATATTTTAAGTAATATATATAATTTTTTAAATAATGTATTATAACTAAGAGTATATTATAAATTTCTAGTTTAAACAATTGAACAGTTGAAATTGAGCATGTTATCTTAATTATAATTTTAAAGTTTCTACCGATCTTTAGAAACAAATCAAATCCAATGAAAATATATATATGATTTTATACAGTAGAAGAATATAATAGTTATATGTATAATTGTAACACTGTTAATGTTTTTGTATTTTAGTATTTGTTACATAAGTTGAATTTGGTCTAATATTTCACTAAATTTGACCGGGAAAAGCTTTAATTTTGAAAAGGATGTAGATAATAGTAAATAAATGAACCAATAGTCTCAAATATAAAGTATTCACTTATGTTTTTGTTACCATTTATTTCGAAGTAATTTAAATTCAATTTAAATTTAATTACATACTATATATTTTATTTTCATAATAATAACTATTTAAATTAATATGAAATTAATAAAAACTAATTCAAATTTAATTATTTTAACATATAAATGAGTAATATAAATGAAGTTGAAAAACTTTAAAACTTTTTTTTTCTTTCATTCCATACAAAAAAAAGTTTTCTTATTTAACCTAAGCGATTTATTTAATATATTTAGTTTTGTAGTTCATGTGAAGTTAAGATACACATATTTAAAAGAAGTCAATAAATTAAAAGTTAATTAAATGTAAATAAATGTATGGCAACTTTCAGTTATTACTAAGAAATATAATTTATATTTATCTGTTAATACGTTCTAGCATTTTAATGTATTATGCGCTTATGTAAATAAAGAACGATGTTTAATAACTGAATTATTAATAAATCAAAATAAGAGTTTATTCAGAGCAGAGGTAGAAAATGAATGTAAATATTTGAAATATTCATTTAATAATTTTAGTAACAATATATAATTATTAGAAACAAATCAATATCAGAAACAAATCAATATCAGAAACAAATAAATATCAGAAACAATATGGATAAATTGAGAATAAATAATTATTTGTATGTATGTATGCAAATAAATATAGAAGTAGAGGCTACAATTAACAAAGAAGAATCGATTTGTCATGTCCCACTGCTTTCGTAAATATATCTTTGTGTATAGTATAAATATGTACATTGTCATACCTAATCAAATGGTAACTATTATTTATAATTATGTGTATGAACAACAAATGCATAGAAAATCTGGATAATTAATTAATGCACTGAATACAAAGTAAGACTAATTGTAACTGAAATTTCAAAAAATTTATATAATTGAACTTCGACTCTCAAATAAGTTATATCACATATGTTAACTGACAATACGTCCTTATTTTTTAATTTTAAATGCATAAACTTATTAGGTAAATATTAACTACATCTGTTACATTTACTACTTTGTTTTAATAAAGCAAACAAAAATGCCATTTTCGAGATAACATTGTTTATTAAAGCGCCATGTTTCGAACGTAAAGTTCATTCTCTCCTCACCAACACGTAAGTAAGGATTGTGAAAAAAACGAAGATTAAATGGTACATTATTAAATATACAGATATGATGACGTAATTAAATGTAGACTAAATAGGAAAAAGAGAGAGAGAGAGAGTAACAGACACATGTTAGACTAAAAGAATTATAGTATTAGAAAATAATTGGGGAGCAACAATCGATATGAAGGCGGAACTGAGAATAAAAATATATTTCGCATTACTACTGATTTGTGTGTTCAATTTAGATTTGTGCTTAGAAATGTTTAGTGACTCCAAAATACGTAGACCTCCAGAATTGCGGTGTACGTTGAGAAAATTAAACGATTATCAAAAATCCCAGTGTTATATTAAAGGCAGTGTGATATTTAAATTAATAATTTTTCCGAAGTTCATTAATTCTTTTAACGAGAAATTTTTTGGTTTGGCTGATATATAAGCAGAATTAATTACAGTTATCACAAGTATTTTGGCATATAGTGTTAACACTATCAAATATGTACAATAACGCGGACATTTAGTCTACATTTTAATTACGTCATCATTTCTGTATATGTAATTATGTACAATTTAATTTCCGTTTTTTCCTAATTTTAACTTACTTCTATCTTGAGAATGGACTATATTATGTTTGAAACATGTCGCCTTAATAAACTATGTTACCTCGAAAATGGCTTTTTCGTTAACTTAATTATTATAAAAGGGTAACCTATTCCGAATAAATTATACGTATTCAAAAAAGAATTTTATCCAATATATTTTGAAACTGTATTGCTATAAACTAACAATCTAAATCAGAGTAAGTCTATAATTGGTAGCTAGAGAAACAGGACAGGGGAGGCACTTTATTTCCGTTAATTATAAGCAAAAGGTAACCTATATTAGAAATATTACATTTTAGTTTAAAACGATTTTGTCAAATAAGTTGTTAAATATAGATATTAATTTGATCTTAACATTACAAATTTTAAAATTACGCTTCAAATTAATTAATAACGTTTTAAAAAATAATTTATTCAACTAGACCTTCCTACACAATCGTGCAAAATAAACATATAGCATTAAACCTTTTCAGTGCTTCTTTGATTGCATTATTTACTAAAAATTATCAAGACAACTAGAATTGTGGATATTTGCTTTATATAAAAGAATCAATTCAAGGGAATATGTATATGTAAAACACAGCTCGCAGTTAGATAGACGATTTTTTTCATCCTCATTAAACAAAAATAAAGGAAAGATTACACCAAAACTTCTGTAATCATAGATTTCTCAATATAAGCACCTTATATTGCAAGGAAAAATGATACAGGCTCCAATTAAAAGTTTCCATTTAAATAAGGTAACAACAAATTTTACTTTAACATTTTTATACAAATGGATGGGGCGTTTAACACTTTTTGAAATATTTAATACTTATATACTTATATCTATAACATATTTATAAATAGAAATATATATAAAGGTATATAACGATTTCAATACATTACATAACTTATACGAAACCTACACTACCTAAAGCGTCTTGTCTTGATTACATACTCTATATATAAACTGTTTTTTCTACATATATACACACACCTACACACCATGTTGTAAGGATATACTCCATTTAAGAAATTGCCTAAAGAAATTAAATTGTGTTACTTTAAAATAAAATCTATTATTTAAAAATAACTTTTACATTTTGCATTATATATAACAAAGAAAAAGAATAATGTATCACTAATTGGGCTGGATTAGCATATTTTACTGTTAAAATCTAATGATATTTTCTGCTAGAAAGCATAAATAGAGAAGCAATATTATTTTCATTTTATTTGGTCATGATAAATAAAATACCACAATATTATCAAACGTGAAATATTATAGTAAAAATGTTGAATAGAATATATACCATAGGTATTGAGTATAATACCGCGAAAAATATAAATTTAAAATTTAAAATTTATATGAACATATATGTAATGTATATTTAGTATTTTATGACTTCAACGAATTTTGTTATCTTTGCTTACTGCATAATATAAATCTATATTCGATTAAATTCCTTTTATATTAAAATAAACTTTGGAAAACAGTATACAAATGTCGAAGACCCAGTCTGTAACCCTAACGTTATTTTTTAATGATAATTAATTTTTAGTGATGATTAATAAGTTAGATTATACATATTACAGATTTACGCGTTCTTGAAAATTGTTTACTGAAAATATATAATTTGTTGAAATTAAAACCCAAAATATAAATTTCAAGTTTGTCATGTTTCTGTACTTTGATAATTTTACTTGTATATTCTTACTTGTTAGTTCAGAATTGTATATTTAGGTTTAATATATCCAGATTCTATCTATATATATATCTATATATCTATATATATCTAGATTCTCTAAAGATCTGCTTTATATAAAAGTTAACTAATGTTATAATTTAGCTATAAATCAGCTATATGTGTGCAATAATCGATGTTTATTTCACATTGTATTTTCCCCTGAATGTCTGAAACAGATTCTGACAATTATACAATAAATTAAAAAAATAAAAATAAGTGAATGTTTTCTATATTATAGATTATGAATTAATCCTTATTCGAATATATGTGAGAAAAAATATAAGCAAGACCGAATATATTTGATGGTAATGTAAATATATAACATTTATTTCTGATAAACTTATAGTTCAGCATTTTATATAATTTACACGAGTTTATTTATATATCCTTCTGATATCAAAATAGTGTAAACATGTTTTGTTATAAAGGCGTCTGCCTGCACATTAATATTATTATAAGTATTATACTTTCCAACTTTCCAAACAAAAACAAAGACAATTTAAACGTATAACAGCACAAAAGATAGCTGAAGGGTTTAAAGGGTTAAATGTGAGACAAGTAAACATTTCTACAATTAGCAATTAAAATCATTTCACTATTGAATAGAATAACATCAAAATCAAGTCTGTTGTAAGTTACATATTATAATAAAGTATACAAATACATATGTATGTATATAATTAGATCGTGATCATTAGATAAATTTAGTTTTAAATGTAAATCACCGCGCCTGTCGTAAATATGATTGTATGAGATTCATGGACATAATTTCCTTGAAGAGGCTGAACATAATATACTCTTGCGATTGAATATACACCAACTTATAAATATGCCTCGTCTCTATAAGTCAATAAAGGATAAACATAGTATGCATGTGTATTAGGTAGAATTACTAGTGTTGACAATGTGGGACATTTTTATTCCACAGATTTCCTTATACGATAACGATAATTAAAATAAGTGAGTGTATAAAACCATAGAATTTACATTCTCTCAAAACCAAACTGTATATGCAAAAGCGTATGGCAAACCGTAAACATGTCATATTTAGAATTTATAAATATTTTATGATAAACTATGTATGTATATAATAAGAATGACTTTTACCGAAATTCTTTTCGCTAAATAATGACAAACATATGTATATGTTAAGCGCATTATAAGTTATTACATTCCTTCGAAAAAGTGGATTTCTCAATAATCGCCCAAAGAAGAAATTAATTAATTAATAGTAAAGATAACAGGGTGTTAATTATATCTAATTACTGTGTAAAAAATTGGTTGAGATTATTTTTAGATATTTCAAAAAATTTAATTATGATTTGTTTGAATTTAGATCAACTTTAAATAATAATGTAATATATATATATATATATAATAGTGAAACCCGCTCTATTGAGGCATAGCTGCTAAAAGGTGGTTTGTCCTCGACTAAGCGGGCGCCTCAATATCAACTGATAATTTAAAAACTGAAAAAATATAACCCAGTGCTTTTCTCATTTTATCGTTTACAATGTTATATAAGAATATGAGCAATTAACCCAAAATTATAACAGTTTGCTTCCACTTGTCAACAGGCATAGAAAAATAAAATGTATATATTCCCACTTTGATAGCATTCGTATAGATATTATGAAAAATTATATTATTATTATTATTATTATTATTATACATCAGTATATACATCATTTTTCTGTAAGATTAAGCTTTACTAAAAAAGCGATCCACAGTAGCCTGTTTCCTTCTGTATGTAGAGTACGTACATTCATTTCATAACAAAATTAAGTGTTGAATTCTCATGAAATAATTATAACAACAAATCAAGTAATGCAATGCGTTTAACATTAGTGAAATAAGAAAAAGTTTATATATTGTACTTTACAGATCTGCCGATATCAATAAAACAATGAATTACTTTTGTAAAACAGATAAAAGGCAAGATAAATATGCTCATCATTAACCTAGTTTCATTCTATACGGACATATATACCATAGTACCTTGGAAAAAGGACACACATAATCAATGACATATTTTCAGGTATTCACTCAAGAGATATAATGTCCCCAATAAATTATATATTACGTAACGATTAGTGATTCTATTGAGGGATTAAAATTTATTACGTAACGAAAAATACCTTTACATCAACTATATACGTTTACTAAATGCATAGTATATTATTTCGCTCGGGATATTATGGTATCTCCTTCGCGAGTCTAGAGAATGCTGTAGTATACATAACACATAATATGTATATAGTCAGAAATGATAATATTTATTATATTACTACCAGAAAATAAGGCTTAAATATTGATTACAAATTCTGAGTACTAATTACATACAGTATCTAATAAAATATTAATATAAGATAATACAGATCATGCAAAATACAAATAAGATGAGAGAACCTAGAAAGAGAGAGAAAAGTTAGAAAATGTTGACAAAACAAGAACTGATTTCATAAGAGAATTGTTAAGAATGAATTGGTTATATTTAATAGACCACAAGGATATTTTTATGGAAAGATCGAGAAAATTATTGGTAGTGTATAGGATAGAAAAGTTAAAGAATCGAAAAATACTGAGCTATTTTAAAAGATTTAAAAGCTAGTTTTAATGGAAAATTGAAATTATTGGATATGCGTTTTCATTTATGTATTTGAAAGGATGCAATGGCAACCAAAAATGGAAGAATTATAATTTTACAATTACCAGATTATTTATTAATCGAAGGAGGAAGCACTTTTATCTAAGAACGAGTTAACACAATACCAAAATAAACTCTGCTGATAAGAATTACGAACAAAACATTTAGATAAATTACAAATTCCAGGAGGAGCCAACACGACTAATGAGGCAATAAATAAGTCTAATTTCCAACGATTTAGGACAAAAAGCATGATAGTTTAGCAACATACCAGTATTAGTAGGTTTAGAGTAAACGCTGGTATCTATATCTCGGTTTAACTTAGCTAAGTACCTCCATTCGTTAATTATGCCCTTCATTCCTAATAGATACCTATATGCATAATTCTAACCAAGATTTCATTGATAAAATCCCTGCCCTTAATCTGCCAGAAAATTGCTAATTATATCATTATTTTTTCTATTCTAGACACTGCCAATAATTTTCTCAACCTCTCTATTATAAAAGATTCATTGTACATATTATATTAAATATAAGCAACCTATTCTTCAACTCTCTTACTCAATCAGGCCAGTCCTATTTTCTCAACATTTTATAATCTCACTCTCTCTTTTCGTGCTCTCAGCTTATTTGTATTACGTCTGATCTGTATTTTCTTATATTAGTATTTTCTTAGTTTTATGTGTAATTTTAATATGTATGTATTTCTATATATTTCTAACATATATAAGCTTTATTTTCTGGTATCTAAATGATATCATTCCTATATTACATTTTAAATATTATCTTGTATTTTATTTATCTGTTTTATTTGTATTATTTATCCGGTAATCATTCGTATTGGAGAAAACTAGTTGAACATATTTATATTGGCTTTTTTTACAAAAAATATTCTACCATATACAATTTACAATTAATTAAATCATTCAATTGAAGAAATATGTGAAGAAATTATGTGTTACGCAATTATACAATAAACAGCACCCTACAGACTTGCTTATATGAACCCTTAATAGTTCATTTTATTTGATCAATTATAGCTTTAAGTATAGAATCACGCAAGAATTGCACTTATTACAATATTTATTTTTATATCTTCATGTCTGATTAAATAAGTTTATAACTTTTGATAATATTTATTGATTTAACTATCAGCATTTATAGGAATACTTTAATTTAATCTCTTTATAAACTCTCTTGAATACTTTATAAATATGCAGCAGGTTTCTGTTTTTCATGATTTTCAATATAAATTCAATTAATTGTATTAATTCAGCATACCTACATTGATAAATAAATATACAATTAGATGAAAAATTATATGAAATAATAACAAAACATAAGAATTTGACTGTTTTTGACTTTATTTATTTTTTGTGATAAAAATAATATTTTACACCGATTTTATAGATAATAGGTTTAAACATTACATAGCGGAAAGGGGGTTGAGCCCTATATACCCCCCAATCAATATTTCTTTCACAGATAAGTAATATATATGTATATGTATACAGATATAATCAAAGATGACTATAAATACAATTAATCACCTGTGATATAATACCATATTGATTAGAATTGTATACAATAACGTATTGTAACGAATAACGTATACAATAACTAATTATATACAAAAATGTTTTCAATAAATTTGTAGATATTATGTGTATATACTCATATCACATTATATAGCGTGAATAAATTACGATGTCAAATATTTATTTAATAGAAGGCAGGCAACATTTTTTATTTGTCAGCATCCCCCTTAAGATGCAGTGCAGATAGTAACTAATGTATACGTGTTCGCCATCAAATCTTGGCATTCGTTCAATGAAACGCGGTGTTTCTGTAATAAACTTAAATATATAGCAATATATTTTGGATTTAAAGCAACTAAGTTTGATGTTATAAAATTTAAACGTGGCGTTGTGTGCTATTAAATACTCAAGTACGGATGTAAGGCAATCAAATATTGATTTAATATTAACGCAATTATCTTTCTATTTAATTATTTATATATCTGCATAATAGACAAATATATATTCATTTGAACAAACTTTCAATGTGAACTTATTTTTCTTTCTACCGTTCCCTATGTAATCATATATGAAATATAAGCCAAAAATGGCAAAAAGTGTGTTAGCTCAATCCATAAAGGAAATGAAATATCCGTTATATGTGTTAGCTCTTTAGTTAATAATATTGGAATTGAGCTAACTACTTAAAAAACTATTACACTAAAAGCATTTTGTCTAGGTTATTTATAATTGTATAGCTTCATTCAATTTAATGGCCGGTAGTTATAAAAGGAACTCCTACCTAGGAAACTCTTGATTTGGAGGAACTCCTACCTTTTGGTAGTTATAAAAGATTCTACCTAGGAACTCCTAGGTAGGAACTCCTTCCAAACCAAAAATCAATAAAAAGTTCTAAAATTTCATAGTTATAAAAGGAACTCCTACCTAGGAGTTCCTCGTTATCAGCT
>JAYRBW010109369.1:0-18401 GCA_036023295.1 Invenusta paracnida
ACTCTATACTCTTATTTGTAATTCTGGACTCTTGTATTATTGTTAATATTATTGTTAATATTATTGTTAATAAATATAAAAAAAACTCAAATACAAATTTTTTTACGAAACGACCTATACTTCTTAGGTCATAAGCCTTCGAATGATATATAAATCTTTGCTTTCAGCAAGAGTTGTTACTATGTATCAGTCTTTTATTTATATGGACTCATGCCTTCACTAAATATTTCAATATGTATAATTTCTATATACTATTATACTGAAAAATACACTGTACTCAAGGCGGGCAAATTCGGGCAAGATTTTTAGATAATAGACATCTTAGTCTTTCATTTTATGGTATTCATTAGTTTGCCATTTTATACCATAATATTTTCCATATCCAAAACATTTTTATTTACAATAAAACTTGACCAACTCCATATAATTTTGATGTATATCATGAAAATTAGGTAAAAAAATAGTTGATATTTATATTACATCAATATAAAATATTTTAAACGATTCATAACATCCTAATTTATCATATAAAAATGTTTAAAGTAGCATTGTGGAAGTGAAAAAAATTAAAAATATCTTACCGTTTTATAAAAAAAAGATAAATTCCACAAGTTGTAATACAATTTAATACTATATATTTCAAATTCAAATATTCCTGGTGGCATAGCAAATGAATATTGTTACATTATTTCATCAGAAATTTTATCCATAGAGTGTCTACTAATAAAAATAGTAAATAAAATATAGATTTAAGAATATTATTTTTCCTATTTTTGTCGACCCCCCCTGGCCCATGACTGTGGGACGGTAAGAATCGGGGAAAAGCGTAAACATTTTATTTATTAATGATATACCTTCAGAAATAGGAAATATTAGTATATAAAAATTCATTATCTAAAACAAAATAGTATTATATTAGATGGAAATTTAATTTTTGACAAAATATCTAAAATATTAACAGAATATTTTATAGAACTAGGTATATTTTTATTGAAGGCTGAAGATAAGAGTTTATAAATTTTGCCGACCAATACGATTCACTATAACACCCTGAAACGATTGGACGACCGGGAGGTATTTTGTTAGGTATTGTCCGTGAATTAATAGATTTATGTATTTTAGGCAGTAGATAAAGATGGGTCTAGGTTTTTTGATGGAAGTAAATTATTTAACTGATAACGTGAAATAATTTTTTTAGTAAAGAGAGAGCATATAAGCATCGAGATATTAAAATAGACGCTTTAGGATACACTGGTTTATCTTAAGGTTTGTAGAAATTCAAGTTATTTAGTGCTTCATTTATGTAATTTTTCCGATAATGTAAAACGAGAAAAGAGTATTACAACATTATTATTCGATTTTAAATTAATTAGTGCCTGTTTTTCCAAAAAAGAAAGATTATATTTTAGGAAAGGATGTTTTCCCTTAGACAAAAGAATTAGATCCATATTGATATTTCTAAAGTAAAGGGAGGGTTTACGTAATTTATTAGAATTACAATATGAAGGTTTCGATATATATTTAAAAAATGGATTAAAAACTTCAAGTCGTCCTAAGAATCGGATCAAGCTAGAAGAGAAAGATAATAAATTTGTTCGGTATTTTGTTTGGGACAAAAGATGTTCCTTTATTTGATAAGTTCATAACAGCTTGATTTAGTGTAAAAGATGATACATTAAAACAACGATTAGTTAAAACCCAAAGGTTGGGTGTGACTAGTTTAAATTATTGTTATTTAAATTAGGTAATTGAGAAGTTGTCGGAAAGGGTGAAACAGGGGGAAAATTAATTATTGGACCATTTTCTGAAAATAAAACACTTTTAATGTTCGGTTTCTTTGAATTGTTTAGCAAATTGTTTGCTAGCAACTGAAATAGAATGCGATTTTGGGATGGATTTTGGTCTTACGGGTGGATTAGAGAAGATAGCTGGTTCAAGATTTGATTTTGGAAGAAAAAATAGATAATTCGATTTTGGGAAACTTCAGATTCTTTCAATGTACATAACATATCATATCTAAATAGATGCGACCAAGACTACTTATAGCATAGTTTTAAAGAACATTCCAAGACCACGTGTTGATCACTATTTCTACGAATAAGTTGACCCCGTGCACATATAGAAATAAAATAAACTTCCAACATATATAAACGCAACTCACGTAGACGTAGACATGTTTGAATCTCTCCCCGCAACAATCACCCCGAGTCCATATTTCAACATAGGTTATATCAAATTCCTGTTCTAGATCTACCTGCCACCATGGATTTTTTACTTGGTTTGATCTTGAACAGCCCCCATGATTCATATTTAGATCCCGATTATTATCCACTGCCAACCTTGCTTCATAATTGTCGTTCTGAGAAGATTGCTTAGCTGGTTTAAATATCGATAGAAGTTCTCCTACTGTGGAATTTAAATATATTAAGAGTATAAAATAGCCCATATTTTCCAACATGCTGAATAGATTAAACAGATCAGGCATAATAAATTACAGTAGACCTACATTTTTAATATGAATAATAACTTTAATAATATATTTTAAAGTATGAATAGTTGTTGAACACACATCGATTTATTTAAGCATAATATGACTATATAAGGATGGCTAATTGTCAATTTGTACTGTAGTTTAACGCTGGGCTGAAAAAATTACTTTACGGTGGTATGCAAGTTCGTTTATAGGAACTCCTCAAGTTAGACTACAAAAATAGTGCAAGATAATATATAATATAAAACAAAGTATCATGGGGGGGGGCATGTGGTAACAAATGAATGAAAATTCATGGTCAAGCTGTATAATTGTATTGTTTTGAGGAGTTTCTCATGACTTAGAAGTTCCTCAGTTAAAATAGGTATATTTAAATTATTATTTTGATATATTCAATGATAAAACCTACAACAGGTTAAGTAGTGTCCACACTGCATGATTTTTAAATTATTTTAAAACATTTTGTTGGGTGTTACTTTAGCTAAATCCAAGCTGTATGCCTATGTCATATTCATATAAAACATAATTATAACTACTTTTTTCAAGAAAGACATGTGCTCTCAGTTGATCCATATACACGCATATAATATTTTTTGGTTTATTGTTTAAGGTTTTTTGGAACAAAATTTTTTTTCAGCACATCAAATATTTATATACATCAAATAAATCATTTTTGGTACATACATGTCATTTTTTTTAAATGCTGAAAATCGTTTTTGGCATATAAATATTTTTTTAAATACCAAAAATCATTTTCAGCATTTAAATTTTTTTTTATATGCCAACAATTTTTGGCATATAGTGCCAACCATTCTATAAAGTATAAGGTTTTTATCACTAATGTTAATATATAGTAATAATCTACATAATTATAATGACCTTGACTATATCATAATAAATGCTTCTTTTTAAGCAGATCTTTGTATAACTTTAATTAAAATTATCCAATTTATTAAATTAAATGTTTTTTAATTTTAAAATTTAAAATTTATTTGGAAAAGTATTTTTTCTAGAAAGATGTAATACTTAACTACAACCACTACCAATTACAGTAGTAGTACTTGTAGCATGCCAATAGCCTTTACTATTTTCCAAAAAAATATCTGAGACATATACATGTTTTCTTTAGCTTAGCAAGAAGATCTTATTCTACTAGCTTTAATTATCTTATAGACTATTATATAAAGCTATATAAAATATATATATATCTTTATGTAATAAATCTATGTATAAAAGTTATGGCCATAAACCATGGCTATGTCTATACAGTAGATGTCGCTTATTAAGCCCAGGGTGGGCCACACCAGTTTGGGCTTAATGCAGCTGGGCTTATTAACCAAAAATAACATTTTAAATCAAATTTGAGAGTATATATGTATAATTTATATAAAAAGTATATGTGTATGTACATATTTTGTGCAATCCCATTCCATCCTCAGTCGTTTTAACATTTGTACACAATTACAGTGACTTATAAGAAAAAGAGAGATTGTGTTGTCTGTGTGTGCAGATACATATTCTAATAAAACTTTATTTAACAGTAAAACATAGTTTCATCGATTTAGACTGTCTTCTTCTCTTGTTATTTTGCTATGCTGTCTGACATGCATAAATTAGAGATTGTTTGCTTGGCTTAATAAGCGGCAGAGTGGGCTTAATAAACGGCTTATTTTACTTAATTCCAGACTGGAAAAAAATGGGCACAATTAGCGGCTGGGCTTGTTAACCGTGGGCTTAATAAGTAGTGTCTACTGTATATTATAAAATTTGGCCAATATAACTTTTATTTATTGAAAATTAATTTAAGTGTTTCATTTAATATTATTTGTAATATATTATAGTAAAATATCAAACAACATTAATATTATTTGACAGATAAATAAATATAACTAGAATATAAAACATGTATAAATTCTCATACATGTATGTAAAACAACTGTTTTGATTATTTTAAACATATACAAATGTTGGGCTTGTTAACCGAGGGCTTAATAAGCGGCATCTACTGTATATTATAAAATTTGGCCAATATAATTTTTATTTATTGAAAATTAATTTAAGTGTTTCATTTAATATTATTTGTAATATATTATAATAAAATATCAAACAACATTAATATTATTTGACAGATAAATAAATATAACTAGAATATAAAACATGAATAAATTCTCATACATGTATGTAAAACAATTGTTTCAATTATTTTAAACATATACAAATTCTTTTATTATAAATATATTAAAACATTCCTAATTATCTAAAAACATAAAACTAAATGATATGATCATTTTTCTATCTGGTAAATATATTTATATAATTTTCTAAATATGTTTATAGAATTTTTTTCACAATAGTAAACAAAAATAAAGACTGTATTTTTAATTTAAAACTACAGAATTAATGTTTAAAAATATATTAAGTTATTTATATATATACAGTGCTGGCAATGCTGCCTTTTTCTGGTATTTTTTCTTGTATCCATCCTTTCTGCATTTTTATTATGAATGTATTTAAAAAAAAGTGTAACCTTTTCCTGACCATATGGTGTTTTGTATTGACTAAATGTTGTCCAAGGACAAAAAACTACCTTTTTTTAAATACTTCTTATTTTCTTATTAAATATTTGTTATGTTTGATTTAATCTTTTTTGATACATTTATATGCATATTTTATTCTGTATATTTTTCGATGTGTTCATTTTCTTTTAATGTTTTTACTTTACATTGTCATGTACATACTAACATACTAACATAATACATACCTTTATCATATGATTTAGTATTGCGTTTTTTTCAACTCTCTGCATTTTTATTTTCAAAATTAACTCTGGCAGCTCTGTATATAGTAAATTATATAATTAGAGCAACACATATAAGTATGTTAATCAATTAATAGCTCAAATTATACAACTTGGTAGTGGGGCTTTAGAGATGAGTAAATTAATCATGTAAAGATAGTCATGTTAAATATAGTGTATAATAATAAATAGCATACACTTTGTTATGGCCGAAAATAAATTACAATACAATATGGTTTTTTTTATCAATTAGGTATTGATATTGATAAAATATAGTTAGTTTATTTAAATTATTAACAATTTTTATATTCATGGAATATTATTTTGGACAAATAATTAATTTTATATAGAGATATTTTTTATTTCATAATGTTAAATTTAATTTTTAACTTTTAATAGAAAAGGTTTTGTCAAAAATATTTTTTTATAAATACAATTGTTTTAATTTCTTTTGTATTCTAAATATTTAACTGCCAAATACCTAATTAGAATTTTGCTTGGTGTTTATTTTTGTTAATTTATATAAGTTTAATTTAATTTTTGATAAATGAGATTGTTTTTATCATTTAATGTTTGGCATATTGGAGAATTATCAATATCTATCAATAAGCATCTTTTTATTATTTTCAATATAAATTTATGTAAGTTAGGTTTAGGGTTATTATAATATAGTCAAAATAGTATAAGAAGAAATAATGTTATTATTTTATACATACAATAAATATTTTGTATTTAACTGAAATATTATGATCTATATTTCCATAATATAAAGATGTTTGTATTGAAAACCAATTATGAATCTGATCATTTAAACTTTTCAAAATTTAAATTTCAAAACTGGTTAACAGTTTGAACTGATTGATCAATTTATGACCATTAAATTACTTTAAACTCTTCATCAAATAATTACATTAACAATATGTTAAATATACACTAGAAAATTGTAAAATAGTAGGCACTAACAAAACAATATTTTATATAACAGTAATAAATATATTTCTAAATGTGATTGTAATAAAAAGATTCAAACAATTTTCCTTTGAATTATATAATATTTTAAATTATTGTTTAACTTGCCCACCTAGTTTTGATCTAAACCAATAAATAATAATAATTAATAATAATAATAAATTATAAAAAATAACATATTTAATACTCTTAGGAAACAATAGATATTATATAATTTGTTTATAATTATATTCACCAATTATAAAAATACTTAATCTTTTTATAAACATTTCTATAAATAAAAATTTAAATTATTTATTCTAGAATAAATAGATAAGGTTTTAGTAAATAGATAGTTTTTGATATATAGAGAAAATTTTTCTTTATAAAAAATGTTTTCATATTTTAATAGTCTTAAGCAATACTTAATGTGAAGGTATTTAAGGGATTAGTTCTATCAATTAAATCATTTAAAAGATATAATATTATTGTTAGGTTATTTTAAAAGCAATATATAACACTTTAAATTATTTTCTTCATTTTAACTAATTGACAATATATATACATACTTTGAATAGATATATATTGTATAATATATATATGGAATATTTTAGTAACATGTGACTAGGTATAAGCTTTACTATAATGTATCTATGTAATACTTAGTAACAAATGTGACCAAACTTTGCTATAATATATCTATGTAATACTTAGTAACAAATGTGACCAAACTTTGCTATAATATATCTATGTAATACTTTAGGAACAAATGTGATTAGGTATAAACTTTGCTATAATATATCTAGATGTAATACTTTAGTAATAAATGTGACTATAAACTTTGCTATAATATATCTATGTAATACTTAGTAACAAATGTGACTAAACTTTGCTATAATATATCTATCTAATACTTCAGTAACAAATGTGACTATAAACTTTGCTATAATATATCTATGTAATACTTCAGTAACAAATGTGACTATAAACTTTGCTATAATATATCTATGTAAAACTTCAGTAACAAATGTGACTATAAACTTTGCTATAATGTATCTATGTAATACTTAGTAACAAATGTGACCAAACTTTGCTATAATATATCTATCTAATACTTCAGTAACAAATGTGACTATAAACTTTGCTATGATATATCTATGTAATGCTTTAGTAACAAATGTGAAACTGCTATTTCAAAGTGAAACTGTCAACACCATCAATAATTAAAAAATACGGAAATTGGTATTAAATTGTTAATTGAAACAATGACATGATTTTAAGAACACTGATTGGCTACCTGTATACTATGTGTAACAATAATTATAACTATATGCAAATGGAATATATTGAAAATATTTTAAATAGTTCTACATCTCATTATAGTGATATTTAGTCAGTTTGAGTCATTTTAATTAAAAACAACTTTTTGTTTGATTAATTTTTATGAATTCTCAAAATTGCTGCACAACAAGTTGTAATTTCATGCAAAAGTTTGACTGACAGCATGAAGTGTATATTGTACTCTCCCTTTTAAGGATTCAGTTAATGAAGTCAAAACATTTTGTTTAATAATTCTTAGAGCTGAACATCAATATGATAATAGATGATTTTATTGTACAAAATACAGGCTATTATACAAACATGACTAATAGTAAGTCTCTATAGCATTTTAACAATTTGTATTCTATTTTAAAACAAGATGTGAAATTCTCTGTTCTTGTGGGATATACTTCTTTTCTAAGATTTAAATGACTTTGATTATTGAATATCATATATACAATAAAGTAAAGCATAGTGATAACCATTTTTCAATTCAAAGTTTTGTCCCAAATACCAAATAGATTTGGTATTTCGTGTTAGTAGCTGAACATGCTACTGAGGGGGTAAAAGCTACTTGTGTAGTGGAAATGGAATATATCTGTGTAATGACATTATTTTATCACATATATAGCATATATATATTACATGTGCAAATGAAACTTTGAAAATCCAAATTTAGTAGGCGAGTCAATTCTTTAGTTCATTCACCCTGTTGGAAAATAGTTTGTTTTAGTGGTTTACTGCCCTGCTATTATAAGTAGCATTTCTATATAACCGAGTTATATTATTATAGATTTCTAATAGAAAACATATTATCTATGTTTTATTGATTACATCATGGATTGTAAAATATAAACCATTTCAATGATATTAATATTGCAAGTAAATGGCTTATACATTTTTTTCTTTTAACTATTAAACAAATGAGTAAGTGTTGTCAAATTTCACATAAAACTTTGATGTAATTTTTTATTTATCAAAAAGGCTTAATTAATATAATTAGTTAACATATTTTAAGGCAAGTTATGACTCGTTGATAGTTATTTTAAATAAAAAATGTTTTACTTTAATAATAAAAAATCATTCTTTATAAATACAATTGTATTCTATTCATTGAAATATTTAATGAATAGTGATGATCATAAAAGTTTAAAGAGAGCTGATGACCTCTGCAATGGTCAGCCCAGGTTGTTACAGATCACTTTTCGAGTTAAAAAAGGATTATATTATAGCTTGATAAATAAATCAATAGACATAATATAACAGTGTAAACTAATACTAACAATATTTTCTATTATAATAATAAATTCATTTTTAAAATGGGGCACAAATCAATAAGTTCAAACAATTTTCTGTATAATTATTAAATAATATTTTTATTAATTATTTAATTTGTCAGCCTAGACTAGACAACTCTTCAAGATAAATGTTCATTATTTGCATTAAAACTCAATCAAATATGTATGTTTTAATAATTAATTATAAAAATGGCACATTCATTACTCTTAGAAAATAATTCATTTGTAATTAAAATCAAATTAATTTTCATAAATAATTATATATATAATATTGTTTAAATTGTGCAAATGAGTTCTGAACTGGTGAGCCCAGTTTGGAATTAAACTTCAATTTTTATTAAATGTTATAAATATTGTAACTGGATTAAAAGTTTATAATTTTAAATTGTTTAAACTTGTTGATTGCTGCCTCAATTAAATGTGATTACAATTTTCTAACAAACATTGTTTTGTAGGTACTATTTTATACAATGCAGAAGTATTTGATATTCAACATTTTTTAGTGGTCTATATTTAAATCATATAGAATAACTGGTTTTTGTTGAATAAAAATACAATACATAATTTCTAACTACCATATCACCTACACATTTTTTAAAAGGGGGTCACTACAAGTTGCTGTACACAATGGTGAAATGACAGTTCAGTCTTCAGTTATAGTTTGTGCAGAAATCTATCTAGTTTGGCACACACCTAAACACAAAAGTGAATCAAGTTTGGGCCACAAGTTTACTTCTGTCCACAGGACTGTTGAATCAATGTGGCTCCATATTTGCTCTCAAGATGGTGTGATATGGTGAAACAACAATTTATTGATTTTAGACAAAATTCCATTTCATGAACATCTGTTACACAGAAAATAATTGAATTTAAGCAATATAACAACTATTTGGACACCTTTTATGCTGAATTAATCCAGTAAAATGACATTTCATCTGAGTTTCACTACCTTCAAAATCCTGAAAAAACATGCTTGTATTAATATCGGAAAAAGTTTAATTGAACATGTAAAAATACCTCTGTCTAAGATTTCCTATCTCCAAGATAATTAATTTCAAGATATGATCTCAAAAACAGACATTTGAAAGTTTATTTCACTTAATAGTTACTAATCGATACACATACATACACTGCTATATTTCTTGAAAAATGTCATGATAGATCCTGGAAAATAATTCTTAAATATCAGTAGACTCAGAAAAATTTTTTTTACATGGGTGGTGTGTGCAATTTTGAATTATCAGCTCCTTTGATGGAGTGGACACTGCTCTTATTGTGCAGTGCAGCTTGGGGTAAAAGCCTGAAAGACTGAAAGTGCTTCTATTGCTATTGATAAACTTACTGTTGACCTGTCTTAATAACAGCTTTTGATATGCACTATTGTTATTGTAAATATGTATATAAAATTGAACCATTACACATTTTTTATCAATAAAGTTATATTCTTTATAAATCACATTGAAATCAATATTAGTTATTCCTATAGACAATTTTTACGATATAATATTAAGTCATTTGATATATTATATGTAATCACTATTAATTTATTTTGTAATATTAGTTCTTTCTTATGATAAAATTTGACTCAGATAATTTTATTGTGTGACTGAAATACTATAAAAATATACAAGGCACATGTGTATGCATTTCAGTGAATCCTATATATATATATATATATCGATTTCAAACAATTTTTTACAGTGTATTTTGTAGTTAACTATATTTTGAAATCCTTAATTATGCCAATTTTATGTTCTTTGAAATTCCTTGAATTTTAATAGTGACAACGCGTGGACACCCTGATTATAGGACATGCAAATGAATAAAGTATTTAAAAGTACTAATTCCATTAAAATAATGGATAATGTTTTCATAACCTCGATTTTAAAAACAACTGCAATAATGGAAGTTGTACATTTTAAATTTTTGTTTTCAGATGTTTTTTTATAAATTTGTTTTTTTATAAATTTGTTTTGTTCTTATTGGATTTGCTTTATTTTGCATGGAAAATATGGAAATATTTTGATTCCATTTCTGCAGCCTTATACTGTCTTAAACCCAGTTGGGTGGATACAGCCCATTGACAGACATGTGCTTGTACAGGTGTTTCTTTTCCCTCCAGGTTTCAGTTATGATTCGCTTATGGTCCAGAAAGGAAGAACAGAAGAATGAGGGCACAAGGCCTAAGAAGGCTTCAGCGGCAGTGCTTCGAGTGCAAAAAGGTCAGTTGACTCGTCTGTTTCATTGCTTGTAGATGTAGTTCTGTTGGTAATATTTCTTGCTTCCAAATTCGAGTGCCAAGTTTTCACACAAAAAAATTAATAAATCACTATTTATAATGTTTTAAATTTCTTGGTAATATACAATTACTGCTATGTACCTTGTTTTCTTCTGTTGTTTACGGAAGATGGTTCTTTGTGAAAGAATAATAATCTCTTGTTATCGAGAGTTGTTACAAATGACTGAGCTTGTCAATATAATACAGACATTATTAAATTCTTTCTGATAAATTCTAATCTTCATTCAATGCTTAAGGGTGCATTATACATAGTAAATTTGGTAATTTGTCGGATTTTCGATTTTGATGGTTAATTGCACTTTAAAATGCGTAGAATTCGAATATGTAAGTTAAAAATATGTACCTTGTAGGAGAAATAGTTTAACATTTATTTTAAAGTTTTAAGGTTGTTGAGTATTTTTCAAATAAAACTTTTATCCATTATATATCCATTTGCCTATCACATTCTCATTGTGCTTACAGATTTCGGTTATTATAATATATTATTTTTGGTGTTTTTATGGTGTAGATCAGGAAATATTTGTACACATATGCTCTACTTGCATTTAAACACTTTTGTACAGGAATCTTGCCTTTCATAACTTGTACATACATCATTATTGCACATTTTTTATGTATTTTATATATAAATTCACCGTTTACCGGAAACTATATTTTTCAACTTTAAAACGTATCAGCTGTTGCAGTTTAAGATATTTCCTTCTAGAATTTGAACCACAGCTTCAGTATGATATTTTTAACAACACTGGGTAAGGATTAGTAAATATTTTGACAAAAACATATTTTTTTGTTTATTTATGGCAAAGCATAGTAATACTTTGCTCCACAAAAAAAAATTATAATAATAAATCAATGGAGGTGCTAATTTTATACATGTGACTAAATCCCCACCAGATTTACTAATAATAATGATATTATCAAAATTCTAAAATATGAAGAGGATCTGTGCAACATTTCCAAATATGATACATTTTCCAAAGTTTGGCCGTTTTTGCCCATTTTTTGACACTTCATTTATTAAAGGAAACCGATAATTTTATAGGCATAATAGTATTAGTTTTCTATGTTTTATGACCTAACTAATATAACTAACATAAAATTTCAATGATTGTTTGAAAAAAGTTATTCTAGAGTATATGCAGCCTTTTCAAATTGTTAGAAATATATAACATTGTGTATAAACGATTGCGACTAATATTAAATTGAAAACATATAAATATTTTCTATTTGCATTTTGGTAATTATAGGTATAATATTGAAAAGCTTATAATATATTAACAAGGACTATTTAATTGAAAATGTTTTTTCTGTGGTTATTTATAAAATTATAAACATGATTTACATTTTTGAGCCTTATTCGGTCATCGTTTTATTTGAATTTTCTTGCGCATTTGAATCAGTAAGCTTTGTCTCTTTCGTGACTTGTATAAATGATATGAGCATGCAACCCAGTAAGTAAGCACTACTCGTCATAGACGTTACTTGCTTTTGAACTTTGAATACGTGCTTTCGTCTGGTTGGCTCATATTATTAGCACAGATGAGGAGTCCCCTTTGCTGACGACTTAAGCCATGTCAACAAGGTCAAACTGGTTTGCCGAAACCGAGATATTAACTGATTCTAGATATCAAATGTATTTGATGTTTTCATTTGGCTCAGCAAAAGTCAGAGCTTGTCATTGGTTGAGTGTATAAACGGTACATAACAACTGATTTTAGAAGGTGGACTCCTGCTACATGAGACTACGACCTCTATGTTGGGTCAGTTTGATGTACCATGAAATACTGAGAGGCCTGCTTGAACTCAGTGAAACCTACATTGATAGATTATAGCTTCTTATTACGGTTTCGGTAAAGGGCCCAGTTTGCTGAGATGCGAGATATCATTATGGAAGATTAAATGTAAAGATTATCATATTATGTAATAATATTTGTGGACGTCGCTGTTTACACCAACGAGAAATCAGAATCTTCCATCGAACTAGTTCGACGAACGGATTGATCTTGTGGCAACGGCTTTAGTCAGAGACTTCGCCAAGTCTTCTTGATTATGAATAAAGACATTGGACGCTAACTTGGCTATGTTGATAGACTTAACAAAGTCAGCTCAGTGAATACCTGTCCATCTGTGTAAGCGGATCATTTTCTGCATTGTATCCTTTCTTCAGATTTGAGTGAACTTGATCTGCCACCCAGCTGTCAAATCGATCATCCCAATCCCGACGATCTCCTCTATTTCAAAGTCTCCATACGGCCTGATTCTGTGAGTTCTTTTTACTTACTTTAATGAACTTCGATTGAATCGCATTATTCTTGGGTAGATTTCTTCTAGCTTTCCGTTTTGTGGTATTGATTGACAAACAAGCCTTGTTCTGTTGTCGTCCAAATTCAGGGCTACTACAAGGGCGGTCGCTTCCTGTTCAACTTCAAAATTGGCCCAGAATATCCCCACGAGGCGCCCAAGGTGAAGTGTGAACAGCGGATTTATCATCCCAATATCGATCTCGATGGTAACGTTTGTCTCAACATTCTCAGGTAATTTATCATTTTACTGAAAGGCGGATATTGGTGGAAAACGTATACATACTACTTATTATATTACTTAAAATACTACTTCCTTATGTATAAGTTGTTTTAACATCTACCTACATATATTTCTACTTTTACGGGAGACATTTCCATTGTTTTGTAGTTTAAAATAATATGTAAGATCAAGATACATATTCTAAACTATACATGTAATTTTTTCGTTTTGTTTTTAGGCAAGATTGGAAGCCTGTGCTTACTATTAACAATGTCATACATGGTCTTTCCTTCCTTTTTATGGTAGGTTTGTTCTTTTCATAATTTTTGGTTGGGTAAACGTCATCATTTAACCATTTAGTATTGTTCAAATGATATTGTTATAGATTTATTCCGAATACTTCTGTATACTACTTGTGACTTTATCAGTAGTATATATGAATATATTTGTATTGTATAATTTTTATAGGAACCAAACCCCGAAGATCCATTGAATAAAGAAGCTGCCGAAGTTCTTCAATCTAATAAACGTCTCTTTGAGCAGAATGTCCAGCGATCTATGCGCGGTGTTCATATCGACTCAGTAACATACGACAAAGTGCTCTGATTACAACAATCTACTACCCCTTCTGCTCTTAAACTTTCTGACTCACTCTGAGTTTACATGCATCTTAACTTTCGCTCTCTCTCTCTCTCTCTCCCTCTCTCCTGTCTAAATACACGGACATATTTTAACTTTTCAACACTTACACCATTACTAGGAATTGTATGGAAGAATAAAAACCAGAAAAATTGGCCAAAATTTTGCAGTATAACATAATATTATATATTTATGTACCATAACTTATCACCGACCTCAAATCAATTCTGCTGCTTTGGTCATAAACATTTATAGCAGCCGGTAATTTTTACACCACTGGAGTGCGATATTTTATGATTATTTATAAGAACACAACCTCTCTTTAATAATATGTTACCGATTTTTTGTAACTTTTGAGGAGTCTCCTGCATTTGTACCAAAACGAATGCAGGAGAGAGTGCTCACAAACCTTTGATTGCCGCGTGACGTAATAATATAGCTTGATGCATGTACGCATGCGTTTATGCTTTGTATCTATACAAATTACTCTACCGTATTATTCCTATACTACATACATATATCTCAAAATAATTATATGTATTTACTAGAAACATGATTGATTCGACTGACGGTTGATGACAATTTCAAATTAATAACGAGGATAGAAATTCGAGAGCTTGGAAAGTATTCTTTTAATGCGTCGGCAGAAGATAAAGTTTCATGGAAGCATGTATTTCCGATTTAGTAGTTAATCCACGGCCAAACTCTAGGATGTGATGATGTCTGTATCTATGTATAAACAGGTTCTTTTTTGCGACAAATTTGTTTCACTGCCACTATTGTTATATACTCCAATGTACTGACCTTCTTTTTCATCTTTTGTAGCAGTGAAAAAGCAGGCTAATGCAAAACACTGGTTATAGGTGCAAATTACATGTATTATAATAAAGGGTGATATACATAGTCTGTTGTACGTATGCATGGTTGGCTTTGCAGTTCAATTTATTTGATTAAAGTTATTTCTGAAAAAGTACCATTACATACGCCACCGGTCCCTTTTTGTAATCTGATGTTCTTCTCACACCAGCTTGCATATAATAATTATTTGATACAAATCACGTCTTGTTCCGAATGAAACATGCCAAGTCGGATTGTTTGTGGACTTTACTTAGGACGGCTATTGTCAATAATATACTATTAGTCTAAAAATGTGTTAGTGAAGGGGATAGTGGTAAAACGTATTGTAAGTCAGCTGATATATATGTATATACTTATCAAATACATGTTTAATTATTCACTGCTCGCCATTGATTTTGCAAAGCTACCTAGAACACCTTTAAATTCGCCGATTTAAAATTCATTTTATAACTAGAATTTCAACAAATATCATGTTTTTATTCAAAACTATAGTTGATATTTCATGTTTCTAAATGTAATCTCTAAATGTGTTTCTAAAAGTTTTTTACACTACTTTGAAAATCTACATACGGCTAATAATAAATTATTTCACTAATTATAGGGGAACTATTCATTTATCGATCAGTTGGTATTTTAATCTATCGATTTACATTGTGAGATAATTCACAGTACTGACGCGGGCGGTGCGAATTAAATTAACATGTTTAGCTTTTTTAACTGTTTAAAAATTTCTTAGTCAATGATTCATTACTAATTTTAAACATTTAGAATCAATGAAATGTTATCTTTTGGTATAAAAATATAGTTGATGTTTAGCGATATCTCATTGCTTAAAAGAACATATTTATCTATTGGTGTATAGTCACTTCTCTTCTGTGTAGTGTTGTAAAATTTATGGTGAGCGATGTGTGTAAACACAATTAGGATGGATCCTGTAATAAAAGTGCTGCATGAGGCACATTGTCAACTTCCAAGTAATTATACACTTATTTTAGGCTTTCACGATTAAAAATCGATGATTTCCTGCGTGCTGGAGACTCAGTGTAGTGGTTAATATTTTGTACTTAACTCATTTTGTCTCGTTTTAATTTTATAGCGTTTTTATTTAATACCAATTTAGTGAAGTTTTACTTTGTATCACAAATAATTCAAGCTAAACCTGAAATAATAGGTTAATTTAGTCAATTTTTTATAGATTTGAAAGTGTGTTGTAAAATGCAGTGCATGCTTTAAATATTATGTATACTTTGTTGTCTAAAAGAAGTTATTTTCTAAACGAATTGAAAAATGTTATGTTTAATATCCGCATACTGACAGTTTGAATACGTCAACATCTACTTATTACCAAAATAAGTATGTGAGACAGAAAAAGTACTTTATTATTTGACATTATTTAGTTTATAACTTGATTTTAGGAGTGATCTGTTGAATGTGTTCGGAAAAGATGTTTATAGTGCGTCTATCATTTGATAGTAAATTATGAAACAGTGTACCCATTGATTAAAGTAAGGCATGCGTTTGAAATATATTTTTCGGTACAGTTAATTCGTCACATAAACACAAAACATTTTTATTTTAAAATAATAAATGTTAAAAACTCAAATATAACTTAATCAATAAGCTGTGTAAATAAATGTATGTGGTTAATTATGATGAAAATAATATTTCCTAAAAACAATGATATTATATTACATATTATCAATAAATATATTGTATGGATCCAAAATGATAGCAAATGTTTTCTTAGAAGCCATTTATTTCTAAATAGTAAGGGGATTGTAGAATCTAGGGAATACTTAAACAAATACTTATAATGTAGTAGTCCCTGTAGAATCATTAAATTCATTTGTTTAAAATGTTTAACAAGTTTATAATTATATCCAACATTAAATATACATTAAAATGGTAACTAATCTTAAAATATTATTATTAAAAAGTTATTCAAATTGATTTAGTAGTTTGTTTAAGGAAATTCAAATGGAAAAGGTCTAAACTAAAGAATCTAGAGCGATCAACAAAAACTCTCACTTATAAAACAGTTGACGATAGCATTTACATAGTAGAAACTTTGTAAAAGTTTTAGTAATAGTTTTCAATCGAAAGGATATTAGAAGCTTGTATGAAAAAAATAGTTAAAAATAATACTTATATAAAAAACTATAATTAAGACATAATTTATATTCATTTATACCTATTGAAATACTAAATAGCACCTTAATAGCTAAAAAAAGAAAGAAAATATATTTTACATGTTTTACAAGACAAAAATAAATTGTAACAAACTATGTCTTACCCGTTAGCTTGTTAACATAATTCAACATCTTAATTATTTAAATGCACTGTACTACACAACACTGTCTAATACATTAAAATGGTCGACTAACTTCAATTTCCGCCAAAATAATTGCTATTTTTTAGCTTTTAGCATATAGAATTAGGATTCTTAAAAGCCGCTGATCGCTCTAGATTTTTTTGTAAGCTTAAAGCTTCAATATGCGTACTTAAAGTGTTATAGTCCTTCATTGTCTACAAACTCTATATTAACACATAAAATTGCTGTGTTTCCTCCAAAAGAATTATACCTATTGAAATTATTAACTTGGTATTGAAAAATTTAAAAGCAGACAATTATTTGCGACAATAATAATAATAATATATGAATAAAGAAACATAAAGGTAATACATACGAATATTTCGGGTCGCGTTTCCGTTGAAAAATGTTTTAGGGTCACACATCCCTTTCAGTATATATCCATCATAACATATCTGCATGTCCATTTTCAATATATCCATTTCGACATATTCACATGTTCATTCAAAAATATCCACATAACGTTCGAAGGATATATAGATATTTAAAAATGAATATGTGGATAGGTTGAGAGATATATAGATATTTTAAAGTGTATATGTGGATATGTCACTATTTTAGACTATATTCACCGATATTTTACATATTATCCATAGTGGGGCGATCATCCTCCATAAAAATATTTCGTGAGTTACAGAAATTGTTATAATCATTCAATTACTACAATGTACATCTAAAGTTAACCTTTGCGCACTTTGAATTTTTAGAATGTAAGACGTGCCTCGATCTCAGCTTATCTTTTTGCACACTCTTACTTTTCTAACTTAAATAACCTTATGTTACGCATATAATGGGGGCTCTTTGCTAGACCCTTACTGGTTCCCAGTATAACAATAAAGATAAAACAACTCTAATTG
>JAYRBW010109380.1:0-18400 GCA_036023295.1 Invenusta paracnida
CAAATATTTATTATCATTATACTACTCACAAGCAGGGGTAGACGAGCAGTAGTACAAAAATGATTTTTTTAGTTTTCATTAAAATTACAAATAAATATAAGAAATGAAATCTACAATTGATTCCATGAATTTTAATATATATTTTTAAAATGTATACATTCAAAACACATGAGTCGTTTCTCTATGTGTACTCTATGATTTGGAGTATCTAATAAAGCCGATTTAAAATCAATAGTTTCCTATGTTAGTTAGCTACATATATTCCGTAGCATTCTAGTCTTGCTTGAAAACATGTATTTTATTTCATGGCTTGCAGTATAGGAGAAGAATACAGTTACACTGGAAAGTGTTGGTTTCTCACAGACATGTGATGAATCCAACATCTCCCGGAACATTTGTGTGACCAAATATCAATTACAAATGAAGTTGGAATGCTGTTTATATATTTATATATGTCGTATCAATAATGACCGGCATACACATTGGCTAGAGGAAAAGGTTGTTAGATGATAGTTATCGCTAAAGTATATTTTGTAGCAGCTAATGGGTTTGGACCCCTGCATCTGGTAATTGTTGAAAGACCTTATACAACCATATTCTGATCCCATTTAGTTATTTGACTTCTTATGTCAATGGCCGCTGGATGATAACATACACATAGTATATTTAGATCAGAGTAGGTACCTATATATTGCCTATTAGAAGGATACATAGTTATTACGTATAGATTTCGTAGTCTACAACTAAAAGAAAATTTCTTAAAAGTACTATATGGTATCATAAAGATACTTTATTTGTTCCATTTGTAAATAATATTACTGATCCATTAAGCATAGAACATGATAGTAATTAAGCATTTTAATCAATGTGCTATATTTTAGATTTTACTTGTAATTTTAGTGGCTCCTAATAATTTGAATCTGGTTATGTCATAATCTTAGTTCATAATACTAGTTTGAATTTAGTTACGTAATATTGTTAGTTCTTAATAGTTTACAGCCAAAATGATAAAAACTCTTTTTCATCATGATGACATCAAACATATATCTTTGATAAATCTAATTCAAATTTCTACAATTTATCAATATTTATGACAAATTGCGTTATAGAATATTGTATCTGAGTTTGTTATGGAGAAATACTCCAATTATGTTAAATATTAATGAAATTGTAGAGTTTGAGAATATTTGTTTTTAATTATTGGAAAATTGGTCATTCTAAAGTTTATTTATTTATTATTTATAATATATACATGAACGTTATCAAATTAATGATTCATTCAAATCATTTGATGCAAATACTTTGAATTAATATCAAATGAGTATTGTATCAATCTTATCTTCCTCATGTTTTGTTTTTTATAATTGAATAGTACGTTTTATAATAATTTAGGTATATAATCAATCAGATAGATTTGTTTGTTTGTTTATTTGTTTGTTTGTTTGTTTGTTTGTTTGTTTGTTTGTTTGTTTGTTTGTTTGTTTGTTTGTTTATCAAAGTGTTCCTTAGCAGCTTGGTATGAAACATTTGAGTTCCGGTTGGTTCCGGTTGCCTTTGTTGAAAACATTTTTATACATACATTCTTTCAGTCCCATAAGAACGTTACTTTAATTTTTAAAATGAAGCAGATTAAATGAACGTAGTAATAGCAGAAGGAACTAAAAGTAGAATGTTTAACACCAGTGTTGCTAAGTTATACGCGAATAAACAAGTGAATCTAGTCGACTGTATTGCATTTAAAATAATCTCTTGAAATAATTAAAAAAATATAAAATATAATATATAAACCAAAGTAGGAAAGATTTGTGCATATATCTAGGTCAATATAAATAGGAGAAAATGAATCTTTATTTTATACAACATTATTCAATTATTTAAGTATCCATTAACAAATAGAAAAGTCTCACGTTACAAACAACTATGAAATAAATATATATATATTTGTATTTTAAAAATATTTGAGCTAGCTGAATCATTTTAATTTAAAGGATAAAAATATTAAAACTAATACTCTTACGCCTTCCTTATTTTGGCGTATTATATTTTACACCTAAGCAAAATCAATTTGATTGTCTTCTGTTAAAAAACACGTATATACTACTGCTATACAAAAAATGAAAAAAACTATAGTTAAACTGTTTATGAATAATTTAGTGCTGAACCATAAAAATGACATTTTAGTACAACCCACTTTATTCGCACAAAGAAATTTATGTCAGAAAATGTTCAACATTTTATCTATTTCATAAATCATTCTGTGTTGTGTCAAATAATATTATAGTGCTAATATTTTAAAAACTTTGTGTAAACCTTCCTTTTCTAACCTCAGTGTCTCTATTTAAGTGAGACACAAGGCGATTTGTCAAATAGGGGACGATTTCATTTTAATTAGCTTAAAAATTGTACGAGACATTAATGTCATTATAATCCTATAATTCAAATTCAAATTGGAATTTAATTTATATAATAAGTGGCATCTGCGTCTTGTCTCCTTCAAAAATAGATGACAATGATTAAAATATAATTGATAATAAAATCTATTTTATAAAGACCAGAAACTAACTCTGAGAAGACCAAAATAAACTAATTTTCGGAGACTATATTATAATATATCTTCATACGAATTTGTCGTGGACTTCTTGTGTACCTGCTGATTGTATTATACACAAAGGAAAGTATTGTCATTGAGCAATCTACCAATATTCTCCACACACAGTCAATCACGGTTACATAGGGCAAAGAGCCGTTTTCTAAGCATTAAGGGGAGAGGAAAATCTCCTCCTAGTCGGCCTATAACTCAGCATATCTAGGTCCACCGAGCAGTTAGCATAAAGGGACCTTTCATTTGCAGAAACCGCCGAAATTTGACCTTTCTGTATAGTTATATCTTTAAAGTAAAAAGCAATTTTTGCTATTTTCAATTTAGATGTTGAATATTCACCCCGTAACCCGCCATTTTACTGTGATTTTTAAATAAATAAATCGAGCAATCTTAGCTTGAGTGACTTTTCTCGATATTCACTATTCTGCTCCCCCATCGAGGTCACGTGACCACAACTAAAAATTCTCCTTTTTTCAAAATTTATAAATCCAACTATTTTATTAAAATAAATAAATTATTTTCTCAAGATGAATGAAATTCTGTTCAGATATTCACCATTGTCGAATAATATGTATATCATGTATTGCAATGTAAATAACACTTTTTTCCAGAAAATACTAATAAAAGTTGTATAAAAAATGTCGTTTATTTTGTTATATTTTTGACCATTTTCAATGGAATTTGCCACAAAAGTTTCTTCGTTTAACAACATGTGAAGTTTCAGTATTCCACCGTTTTAGGTCGTGCAAATACCTTTTACTATAGATCCCACCTTATATATTATTGATGAGAATATTTCGCTATACTAGAAAGTTTCTTTCAAAATGACCGCTTGCACCGCATTTGAAAGATAAATAAGACTTTAAATGGTTTGCATTTTTCAGATTGCATTGTCTCTCAAACAGAACACACTCAGTTCCAGACGAAAGACTGTTTTCAGACACGTGTGTAGAAGATTGCAGATTCAGGTTTGAATGGATTATCATATGAGTTTGGCTTTATAAGAGCACCTAGAATATTATGTTCTCAGTGATATTTTTTAAATGCTCTCCAATTAAAATTAAATAAAAGCAAAAATTATTAAAATATTCAAATATTCAAATAGCTTAATTATCCGAGCTTTCGGCAACCTTAAGCCTTAATGAGGTATACAATAAAACGATAAATTGTATAATTATAAGATTATATGTTTTAATTTATCCCTGAAAGTCTTAATTGCCAAAAGCTGACGTATAATTTAACATATTAAATATTTTACATTTTTGATTTTATTTAAATATTACGGGGGATAGTATTTATTTTATTAACTTTATTATGATCCTCTAAAAAGTTCCCAATATCATCAAATACTACGTCAATAATTTTATGTCTCAATAAATTAAAATATAAAGCTCCGATAATAATATTTAATTCAAAATGCACAATTTCGAAAAATAATAATTAAACATGCACAGAATAACAAGGTATTAGTGCCGGTTATCATGGAAACATGACCTTATCTAATTCTTAAACATAGAGTTTGATTTTTTATTGATTTTAAATACATCGCGCTGTATATTTTTGTCAATAGAAATTCATTTAATTTTAAGAAATTTAATGTAAATGGGTTACTAACAAAAGTATTAATAACTATTTTTATTAAATTAATTTCAACAGATAAAAAGTATACACATATACATAATATGTATATTCATAGAATGTTAACAAATGTATGTTGTCTGTAAAAAAATGAAGTTTTTGACTGTATAATCTCAAATTATATTTAATTGCGGTGAATTGTATAAACATTATTTTGTAAGAGCATTCGGGTCTTCTAGTTGTAATATTAAACTGCATACAGAGTTGATAAGAGGCTAAACTATATGCTTTATTGTCTGTAGGGACCAGAAATCCATATTATCAATAAAACATAAATTTTAGTATTATAGAAAAATCAATCATTTATGTTGATTAACATGGGATTACTGACGAAAATTTACGATAATATAGATTTTAGCTACACACATTATAGCATAAATTAAGAATTTCATCAACCGATGAATTTTAAACTTATGAAATCATCACCGACTTTCGGAAAATATCGGCCACGTAGCATCCAATTCGCATTAATTTAAAAAATGCCAATATTTGCTTACAAATGGCGCTGTTGTTAAGAGAGATATGAGTAAACGGCAAGATTTGACCCAGTTGCCTGTGATGACCTACTATTTCAAGGTCATCTCGCCGCGACATGGCCGTTTGAAATCAATACTTTTCATTCCATGTCGTACGAACTTATGGGACTCTTTGTATGTATGTCATGTTCCATTGGGATATTATTATTTTTAAACATCGTTTTAAGCCAAAAACTGTTGTTGCAATTTCTGTCATGTAGCTTAGAGACGGATAGGTAGGTATTTACTCATAGAGTACTAACAGCACATTTGCAACTCATTTATTAAAAGTTATTTATTCGCTTAAAAAATATTATCTGCTTGAAATGCCCAAAACATTTTGTGGATAAATGTGCATTATTTAATTATTTTTATTACAGATTATAAATAGAATATTAAGTTTCAGACAACATTTATTTAACAACATATATAAATATATACATGTAACATACTTACTGTATATATTCATACATATATTAATCATTTTAATTTGTCTTAAAATGACGTCAGTTACAACATCGAATAATATTTTTGCGAAATAAAAATAATTGTAAAAATAAATCAATAATAATAATTGTAATAACTTTGCCGAAAAAAATGTACATATAAAAATATATTCCACATAAGAAAATATATTTATTTATATTTATGTATTAAATAGGGTTTTTATATTGTGGGGAAATATTTCTCGTTATTTTTCTCGTATATATGCCAGGTTTTAGATATTCCAAATAATTAACTCAATCACAGATTCTTAGGGTCAATAAAAGTTATTAAACTGTATTCAATATATTATATATTTTAGTCAATATAATGAATTCCATTGTTCTAAATGGTGCAATTAGCCTCATAAATAACTATTGATTATTTAATGGCAATTAATGTGAATAATATGGATTTCACGACGACATTACTGATCACTTTAAACAGTATAGCAGGATTTCTTTCCAAGTTTTTTGAAGAAATAAAAACTGATAATATGATGATATATAATAACTGTCTATCATAATATTAATAAAACATAATTTATTGTTTAAAATATATATATATATTTAAATATAACATTCACAAATGATTAGATAGACATTATTTTACGAAAAAAAAACTTTAGCTAACATTTGAAACAGAATCTGAAACTGTACAAAGTTATCTCAGTTGAAAAATAATACTTCTTAAATTAATTCAATATCTAGAAACGCTTTTACAAAAGGATTACATTTCAGTTTTATAAGTTAACAGGTACAACCCAGCCCCCCCCCCCCAGGTTTTGCCTCATATATTTGTTATTGAATTTATCGAATTTCCTGCAGTGAAGAATGTAACGCATCATTGTAACCTACAACATTATTTTGTGACAAATTCGAATAGCTAGCTATTATGTAATTAATAGCCAAATAACTACATACATCTAAATATTAATAAGGACAACACATCATGCCAATTGTAACAAATGTAAGCGCTCTTTTCATTAACATGATAAATATCTAAGCTTCTTGGCTTATATAACTGTATATATGTTACAATTATTGTTCTCATGAGTACAATTTTCTAGATTGTGGAACTGCATTTTCAAATGACCCTATCGCATAATAAACCTAAATATTTCCATTATTTGTCAAAACATTTTAACATACAAAAGATTCGACTACTTTAGACAGAACCTGAAAACATTTAATTGTATTTCCATTTCAAACTTCACCAATAAAATGTACAGTCTAATAAACACAATCTTTTTGCACAACACAAACGAAACCGAAACTCAAAGTATAACTATATGTAAACAATCACCTTGATTACCGATGAATTAATGTATTTAAATAACTACTCTCTCAAAACAATACAACACCGAGGCAAGCGGGAAACTAGCCTGAAAGCCTCTTCTCCTTTCAACATTTCGGACTGGAGAGGAAGATGCAAGTACACTTCCATGCCTTCTCTCCTCCAATCAACTCCTCGCATCTCTTCCCCGCTCCTCCAATGCTAGGTCTCCTCCCCTCCTTGCTTTTTCGTCTCATCTCTCCTCTCTCGCCCTTCATTCACCATCCCGACTGCCGTTGTGTCCTCTGAGTGTGCACTTCACGCGCAGTACTCTCTCAATTCCTCCCTGACTCTGGCACTTTATCGTCATCATCGCAGCACCGCGCTGCACTGCACTTCTCGCATGTCTCCATTGTTCCTGCCGTCAACTCACGAAAGCTCTTTTTGCTGTCGTCGCTTCCCTTCCGAGCAATACCCTCGTCGTGGATAGCAAACTGTACTGCCAACGGGGAATCAGGACAACACTGGTGCATTTTCTGTGCATCTTTCACCTCCATCCACTGCACAGTATTCCTCTCCTCTCCTCTTCTCTCGTATCCCTATTGGGCCTTCATCCATCTCTCTGTGCTTCCATCTGTCTTCTGATTACTTCTCTCTCTCTCCCAGAGGTGATATCTCTTGGTCACAAATGTAGATGACCCTCTTCTCTCTCTCTTCTATATCCCATCTTCATATCATCCTACCACAGCACCAACCGGTCACGCCTGACACTAGAAATAACCTCTTCGCTCCTTGCAATCTTTGGCACATTTAATCCTTCACCTCCCCTTCCCTCTCCATACCCCATGTGTTCACAACATCGATGGATCAGTAATACGGACAACATCCTCCCCAGAAATCAACCTCCGGGGTCTTCGTCCGTCCTCCAAACGATTCCTGTGACACAATGATGCCAAAAGTACCCAATTATTACAAGGCGGTCCTCAACTACAAATTCTAAGACATTCTAAGCACTCATTTTTATTCTCTTCTCGTCGATCGAGAGCAACGATAATTGTGGATAATTGTTTGCAAAATGCTTTAACAGAGTAAAGCGACGTTTCAGAGAAAAACAGCGACGCAATACCGACGACTTCGTGGGAATAATTCATCCCCAAACGTGTCCGGCTTCTAGCTGCTAATCCATCGCCATGGATACCGGAATTGTGTTCAAGCTCGGTCGAATCTTCAAGACCTCCTATGGTGGAGATGGCGTTGACTTCATAGATCAGCTCAACTATCAATTCACCGGGGGCATCATGATCATATTCATCGCCATTATCGGATTTCGACAATATGTTGGTGAGTTTTTTGTCAGTTAATATATTTATGCCTTTTTATGTTTAGTTAAATTTTAACTTTATTTAATTCCGCATTTAAATTCTATTTAATTAACGTAACATGTCGAAAGCTTACAAACAATGTTTTCTTACCTGTTTTTTTACAAATTTTTCAAATCGAAAGTTTATTTTTTCGTTTTTTAGTCGAATTAAATAAATACGTAAATAAATAAATCACAAATTTAGACATATACATAATTGCGTATTGCTGGTTATGCAAAGAAAAATTAAGTAAGTGAAATAAAATTTTGTTGTTGTTAAAAAAAGTAAAATTTAATTTATGATCAAATACACCTAAAAAGTTTTAGTCTTGTAGCAAATATTATACGATAGGGTTAAATAAACTAATAACTGTAGTAAAACAAGTTTTACCGAAAACTAATACTACGGTATACATCTGTCATGTAAGATAAATATTATTTGGTACAAGGGGGTCAATTAAATTTATGTTATAATTTAGCCGTTCATGTCAAAATTTGGATTTCGATTACATTTACTGATACTAAATAGATCTAATCGATTTTGCTAATTTTAAAGTTTTTATTTAATTAAAAAACATGATTCTATCCATAATGCCCTCCTTTTAAAAATGCACTATTCAAAAAAATTTGTAAAACATAATTTGTATATAAAAATGCGTATCTTTTTGAAATTGTTGAAACTGAAATGTTGCAACTAAATGTCATTGAATAAATTATAAAGTACACTAAAAACAATTATGCACAAAAATGTGCATTTATATTTTTCATAAAAATTAAAATAAAATATTCGTTTTGACTCGTTTTGACTCGTTTTTTCTTAGGAATATAATAAAAAAAAACATCTTCGTCTAATTATTGTGCAATACAACTTTAAAATCTGTATTCTATTTAGAAAGTTTACCAATAATTAATAGTAGAAAAAAGAGAAACTAATCAGCGCGAAAAAAGTTCGAATGTTTATCTGTTACAGAGTTCGACAAACAAACGAACTTTTTATAGCTAGACTGCTTTTATGAAATGTATTTCTAAAATAAACGCCTGCTGTTTTTTAATTCAGATTTTAGAATGTGATAAGTAAAATAGAATTTTAATATAATTAACAAGCGGACGTGTATACATAATTTTCAATAATACCGTCTGCCTTGAAGTGCATTGAAGACAATACCTGTGCGTGGTACTGTCACAAAACTGGTATTCGTGAAAGAATTCATGAAAGCAATGAATAGACGAACCATTGAAATGAAACAGACAGACACTTAAACTGTCTCAACTACATAATATATCTATTGTGTGTAAATTCATCTAATTTTCAATATTTAAGATTACAAGTTAAACTTACAATTAGTGGAAACCCAAAGATTATATTAATTAAGGAAAGTAATAATATAAATAGTGATTCTAAACATATATTCAAATATATTTTCGTAGTTATACATATTATTATGTGTGCTTAGGAAAAATATATCAAAAGACAATTTTCATTCAAAGTTCTATTTTGCAGTTTATAATTAATTAGGTACTAAAAACAATTAATACATATTAATTGCATTAAAAGTAATTTTAATAAACATTTAGTAACTATTAATTGCGTCACCAATTTGGTATCAAGGAAGTATTATTTTAAGCTTTACTTCCTAAAAATTAAGATGCAATAATTTAATTTTAGGTGAATAAATTGGTGATAAAGACTATTCCACTTTTAAAACAAAGTTAGTAGTGTTACACCAACATTAGGAAAAGCATAATTTACGCTACTAGTTTGTAAGTGTGCGAGTGTTTATAATATTACTATACAAAAGTATTTCAATATGATAATCGGATTTAAAAAAGTGGATAAATAAAGCGGTTGATATTTATTGTATAATTCATTATCTATAACTATAATATAAACTATCAATATTATGGTTGCGAAGTTGGATGTTTATATGAATTCACAAAATAAATATGTTTTTCTAAACAGCTTTTAGTAAAATTAAGCAATCCGATTTGTTTATAAAAAATCGAGAGACTTATAATCTTCAACACATCAATTACGGTTGGTTTGTTGAAAGGAATAAAAATAGATGAACTTTTGAGGTTCAATACAATATTCAGATACAAAGTTACAAAGTAAACCGGTACAGATTGGGCAAAGGACTTGCTTTATACCTTAGTACGGAATATTACAGTAGAAAGCTTGAAACTAGGACGTTGCGGTAGCAGACGCGTATTCATGAAAGGTTTGTTGGGGATGATGAGAACTGGGGATTTGGTTGGGCAGGCCAAAGTCGAACTTCAAACGCTGAAACGACGCGATAATCAGATTTGACCGGGACGTGAAATGAGGTGCCGAAAAATTTCTCCCCCCGCTCGATCCTCCCAGATTCCTGCAAAATCTGGCTTCATTTCCAATCTCGGCTATATATTATAGTTTCCTTCTGAAGCTGAAGGTGTATGCTTTAGTGGACATTAGTGCCAACATACTGGCCACTGAGCAATGTCAGTGTCCCTCTCGACTGCAAATGGGGAACGAAATGGTACGAGAAGGGAGCATATAGAAGAGCCTGCTCCCCAACTCTTCCAAATGTATATAAGCAGTGTGTTGCTTACTTACTTACTTACTTACGATGAGACGGAGGAATATAGAAGAGATCTAATTTAATAGCTGCCTTCCGTGGCAACTTTCTACCGTCCTACCTTGCAAACCTTGTGGGAAATATGAAACTATGGCGGACCCAGGCATGCCCTAGTCCTTGGACTGCCTGATCCACATCCGAGGAGACTTCTCTGTCCCCTCCCATCGCACTATAGAGGATCGAAAGAGTTGAGGTGACTTTCTGTCTTTCTTCGATGGAAGGTCGCTTGCAGGCAAACGGCAAGTTTTGTATTTTGGAACGAAGGCAGCGTAGTGTGTTCGGCTTCTAATACTTTGGTCACTCGTTAATGCATCTATTCCTCTAAAAGTGAACTAAATTTTATTGTAACTTTCTTGGCGGTTTGATTTTTTTTATTTCTGAGCTGCCTACAACTTTTATACGGTGATATATTTTTTAAATCTGTCGATTTTTGATGTAGCGAGTATGCAGTCTGCCCTGTATACATTGTAAATGAAATTTAGAATGTATATACATAGGTACCTACTATTTAATTTCAATAATTTGTCCTTTAGATGGTCTTCTTTATTAAGCATAAGGTTAGAGTATAATTAGTTTAAACATTTAAACAAATTTGGTAGCATTTATATCATTTTTATTTATTTGTGTTATGGTGTAGTTAGTTTTGCAATTGCCTCTATACTTTTTATAAATGCTTTTTGAATTAAGTATTTTGCGTGACTGAATACATCTTTACTCCTTCTTTATTAATATTTTAGTGACCTACAATTCACCAAAAACTCTCGTTTATAATTGAAAAAAACACATTCATATACATATGGCATTATTCATTGAAGGCGTATATTTTGAATTTACTCATAGTATTTATTGTTAGAAAATACTGCTTGCTTGAATTAAAAACAAAAAAACGTGTTTTCTTTCTTTCGCATTATTATATATTAAAGTCCCGAGGTTTATTCACCAGCCGACAAAGACAATGCACACATTATTATATAAATTAAAAGCATTAAATTCGATTATTTCTGTACCAACTGCTTCTAGAGGTGACATACCTATATGTAAATGCACAAAGGAGGATTCTTTAATTGCTTAATAGCTTTCTCTATATTCATATTATTTAATAATAAACACCAAACGTCTCTCCGATGAAATAGTATGTAGAGACATTAATCAAGGAATCGATTTATACAAAAGGTGTGCGATATATAATGTGATGAGGGGGTTGGGAGGGGGTGGGATCTGTTTATTACCAGTTATTGACCCTATTTGTTAGTAATTTTGAGTAAATTTCTTTAATAAAATTAATTTGGAATATTTTTAGAGTGATTACAGCCGAGTAGTGTTTTTCAGTTTAGGTTTCCTTTTAAAGAGTGCTTGTATTGTTTGTATTATTACTAAATATTATATTACACCGCAGAAGGGAAAGTCACTTTTCGATAGCTGCCACAATAATTGAGATATCGCAAGTTTTAGAAGGCCTTTCCTGCATCTATCACATGTTAAAAGAGGCTTTGAATGGTAAAATCAGATCAATGTAATCACACGTTCCAGGATCTACGATTAAAATTATTCTTAATACACATCGAGATAACATTTCATAGTAATTAAGATGAAGTTGTCGGTTAGTTGAAAAGATAAATTATTGACGGTTACTGGTTCATAGATTTTAAAGTTGCACTCTTTTGAAGTATTATATATCATATTTGCCTTTAAATTATTATTAAAAGAGAATTGAATAAAAAAAAGATTATCTAGCATCTTGTATTAAATGTTCATTTCGCATCTTCCTCTAATTTGTGTAAACAGCACGAAAAGGTGAACGCAATACGGTTTGTTCTTAATAAAATGGAACACATCTGAACTTAGACTTCTCTTCAATTAATAATTCTATAACATACTTCAAAGTTTCGAAACTGCGCATTTGAAATGTAGATTATGAACATTTTACATCACTGTGAACTCCCCACTACTTCTTCTTCTTCCTGGATTATTGTGTCGGATGCTATTTTTAACCGAAATCTTCATCAATAAGTAGTCAGACAAAGGGCGGTGTACTTCGATGGAATTTCTCGTATAACCAGATTGTCTTTTGTATCCCATAATAAGTCTGACTCCTGGGGGATTCTATCGTTTATAATTCTCCGCAAAACAGCTTCGTATATGTAGGTATAACATACAGACAAAGATACATGTTTAACTGTCTTTAAAAGTAAGTTATGTAGGAAGAGTTAGTTCGCTCTTGGATGCTTTTTAGGTAGACTTATCTTACTATGAGTGGGGTTTTTCAAACTGTTTTAATAACTGAATAGTATAGTTCGATACCTGGAAAATATCCAGGTAAAGTTGGGGAAACCTCGGATTTATTGTCGACAACAAATTACCTACAAATCACAATAAATGTTTGCGTTGTGTTTTGTTCTGTTCGTAGTCGGGTGCGGATTGTACAAAATGCTATTCCTATATTCCTGTTTTTGTGCAGGTTGTTGAATACAAAAGTAGGCATATCGGAGTCTTGAAGAATTACATTAACAACAACTCGCAGGAGAATTCGTGCATATCATGGGCATATTTGTTGACTTTGTGTAGAGCTATCCCAGGAGAATAACTATGCATATAATAATGTGCATATATATAGATGTCTCTATAGTTTGGAATTGGAACTTCGAAAACATACAATTAGTTGGAGTAATTGCAAGCGTGAGAAGCTGCAAGTATTTGCCCTAGTTTGCAGAAGCATTGAGGCTACTTGTAGTAGACCTGGATCAGGATGAACTGTATCTCGGTGAACTAAGGAATTGCCCAGCTAAGCTAATCACCGGATTCAGCATAAGATATAAATAGAATAGAGGCGACAGACGTGTTATGAATGTTTTAATTGATAATACAAAAGAATGAAAGATATTCTTACTGGTGGAATGACAATTATACTATTATACGGAAGAAGTTCTTCCTTTCTTTTAGTTTATTGAAGTTTAGAGAGTTTCATATTTTAACTAGGAACGCTTGTTTTAATAGTACAATTGCACGATGGTATTGTTCTTTAAGAACTCTCCAGGGCATTTTTGAAATGATTTTGAAATGAAAAAAATGAAACAATGTAGCCTTCCATGACTTTTTCAAAAATTAAACTTATATGTAGCTATATCCGGTCAAGTAACCAAATAAAATGATCACAATATGACCATGCTTTAAAATGCACACATTTTTGTTAAAAATTAGTAAAACATATACCTTTAATAAATCATAAATATCCTTCGCGAAATTGATGAGGTACCTAGTGATTTGTTTCACTCCATGAACTACAACAAAAGTTAAGTTTACTTGAAGTATATATACAAAAAACAAAATTTAATGTTTTAATTTTTTGATATCTTGAAATAACACCATACAAGATGGAGGGAGGAGAGGGGGAGGGGGAAGAGGAGGGGCGGGGGGGGGGGGTCCATTAGGCTCCCCCTCCTAATAGGCTAGTTTTGAAACATTCCATAAACTAAAACAGTGCTGTTTTCTAGCTATTAAAAAATTATAAAAATATATTGCATTTCATAACAATTAGATAAAATTATTTATCGATGTTTATCACTTTTTTGATCAAATAATGACATTTCAAAAAGTATGCATTTTCATATTTTCTACCAGAAAATGTTATCTTATTGTAGTTCATGAATTATTATCATTAAATTATTAATCATTTATTTAATCATTCTTACAAAGAGGTGCCTTTTGAGTGTTGTCGCTCCTTTGGGAACACAATAGTGACGTCATTACTAAAAGTTGTACAGCTTCATTTTGGAAAAAGTCACAGAAACCTACATTGTTCCAGTTATTCATTTAAAAATCACAGCCAGAACGCCGGATGGTGAGCTCTGTTGTGAATGGGACAAACAGAATTCTTTACGAGTCATCGATATTGTAGTGAAATATATACATTACAATTTATTACAACAACTCTTTTAACAAATAATAAATTAGCTTCATTTAGATTCCATTGTTTGCATCCGCTCGATAATCCATTTGTAATCTGGAGTGCCACCTATAGGTAATAGATAATTAATTTTCTATCTTTGTTATAATCGGTAAAGTGGAGTAAAAATGCTTGCACGCACTGAGACAAGCTTGTGAATGAAATACGCACGCTAGTTACTGATTCCTGTCTGCTCCAATTCTAATAGACACTTTTAATTAATATAAAACAAAGAGAGATTGTATAAAATATACATTTAATTAGTTGGAGTCAAAAAAGAGAAATATGAATTACAGATTTTGTTCATAAAGTAATCTCAAATATATTCAATGTTTACTTTGTTGATTATATTAGGTATAAAAATAATATATGGTTTATACGATTACATATATGAAAAGCTTTTGAATATACCTTGACACCTTTTTATGAATGGCAAGAAGATTTAATGATTTATATTATTACTGTTAATATATTATGAGTACACGGATTCAACCACAAGAACCAATTCAATGGCATTGGAGGGGAGAGGGGGGTGTGAAATATTGGAATATAGGGAAAGTCAGAATATCATCTGGTTGCGGCATTTCATTATTATACTACAACTATAATAGTTTAGAAGCTGATATACAATCTATTTAATAATGAATGGCTTGGAGGGGGGAATTTAAGTGATTCTATGCGATGCGTTCACACAGAAACAATATTATAATCGATATTACTCGCCATTATTGGGTACAATACGGCCTCCAGCAAGCCCCTATAGTTCGTTAGTGCCGCTAACTGCTGTTCTCAAATGATTGCCGTTTTCCAGCAAGCCCCTAGTTCGTTAGTGCAGCTAACTGTTGTTCTCAAATGATTGCCGTTTTGAGGGACATAACAGCGGTATTTGAATGGAATGGAGAAAGAGATAACTATTTATTATAATATAGGTATGTATAACATGGTGTTTTAATACATTTGGTATGATAATAATAACGATTTAATAGAATATATTATACATACAATTGTGGAAGACTAGCGACGCAGCCTGAGGGACACAATACCAGCGGCAAATTAATCGCTACCTACCTTCTCATCCTTTATTCGGCATATTATTTGGCGGGAAAAAAAATCACAAGAATAATACAATTAGCGTTTTTTTGGAAATAAATCAAAGGCTATATTAGAGACTCTGTAGTAACTTAGGGGAGAACGCTCACCCACTTATGATGTACATATTTTAATACTGTACACGTAAAGTTCATTGATTTACTCAATGTCACACTGTCTTGTGTATGTATAGGATAATAGTCTTGACGGCTAATTGACCAAAGGATTAGAGTCGTCACACATCTCCAGTCTGTACTGTGTGTGTATTACCATCAATTGTAATGGAGAATCTCATCTTACATTAAAAATGAGGAGGAAAAACAAGGGGAGAGGCATGTTTAATAGATATTTCTTCTTATTCCTGTGTAATTAGGAATTTTAACAAATTGAAAAAATTATGATGTCCTTTGTGTGAACACAACAACATTAAAAGTATACAACGCCTCTTCAATTGTTGCTTCCTAGAAGAAGAAATAAAAGGAAAGAAAGAAGGATTAAGAGGCTTATAACTATGTGTATGACATTTAGTGTCACTAATGGCTTGTCATAGCTTTTCCAGGGAAGAGTTTTTATTTAAACAAAAGCATTTAATCTATCTAATATTATTTACATCAACGACCATGACTATGAAGCCCAATTTGTTGTCTTGTTTTACTAATTATTGAGTTTAGCGTTTTGTCTCCTCAGAACAGAGGATGGGAATATTCATTTGTGTGTAATCTAATATCTCCCACCCATAGATATAGGTAGGTGTAAACCCCTGTAGTTCGCTTTCTTTTGTAATTCTATCCACAGTTGTATATAATTCGCTTTTTGCTCGTAATAGGTATATACCTACATCGCATGAAGAAAGAGTCCCTTTGGCACGCTTCCTTTTGCCGTGTGTGGTCCAAAATACTATTTTACACAACATTAAAGACGGAACAAGCATGCAATACACTAGTATATGTATGTGTATCCACACACCTGCCCCATCGGTAAGGAATTCGCAGTCACGGGGTATAAAACAATCACATTAAAAACCTCGGATCGATAGTGTTAGTTTTAAAATTCATGCAAATAAATAGCTGACCTTTTTTCATGGCAAGATTTTAAAAATCAATTTCACACGTATTTCATGCAGTCCTGAGACTCTGGGGGTTGTTGCGGTGTGGCTTGCTTGTGTCTTGCAATCTCTAAAAACTGGGTCGCATATCACTCAAAACGAGGCAACCTAGTCGCTTGATAAAGAATAACAATAACATCAGATATAGAAAGAAGCAATAAGCATGGCAAGGCTAGCAGCGTGTTTGGTTCGTAGTGGTTGCAAGAAATAGCAACACCCTCTCTGAGATGGAAGACAAGCCTGACTTTCGATAATGCGCTTCGCCCCGTTTTTTTATATTTTTGGAATCGGCTGTGTTTAATGCCTTGCTTTTCTCCATGTTGGACGACGTGTGTGTCAAATGTATCTCTCTGAATATCTACGTAAACATACATATATATATATAGCTACTTCTTGTCTGGGCACATTGGAGGAAATATGGTTTTCACTTGAAAAACGACTCCCACGAGACACCAAACGCAGGCTTGCGCTGTTCTCCGATTCCACAACGAGGTGGAAATAAAATGAAAAGAGAATCGTAGTTGGATGTCTCATTCAAGGAATCTTGTATAACAGTCCCTTTATTTTTGTTATGAATAATTATCCCTGTAGCTCTAGTCTTGTAGTACTTTTTGTCTCTAACCCTAATCACTCGCCCCCCCCCCTCCCTCGTCAAACATCAGTCGTAATTCAGACGTATAAATAAACATAAATTGTTTAAATCTTTCATCTGTCTTTAAGTTATTTATATAATCGGGGAAATCTTTTCTACTCATTGGCAAAAGTCATCCATGTGAATCTTCGTTTCAGTTAGAAAAACCAATACAGGCGGGTTTTTTCCCCCGATACATTTGGTCGGTTTACAAACAATGACTTTTCGCTTCTTCTTTTTCTTCTTCTTTAAAATATGCCTCTTCACATACATATAATGAGCTTAAAAAGAGTAGAATAGAATACTATAAATATCTGAAAAAGTACTAAATAAGGTTGATTTTAAACCATTGGAGCGAAGAATTTTAAAATAGAACATTAAGCGATATATAAAATCGATATTTCGCGGAATTTATTGTTCTACTTTTTTGTTCTCCGGCTAATAGTAAAATCGTTAAAACCAAAGCAAGATGATGTTTTTTTCTACATGCTGAAAGGTTGCATCTGATAACATCAATTGAATTAGTCGGCTTGTTAGAAAAACAGAGCTTTAACAAAAAAGATTAATTATCTTGATATGCTACTGAATAACTCTATTAATAATAATTGCATTTTATCTGCACAATTTTCAAATTAGCCACTAAGACTATTAGAGAAACTCAACTATAATAGCGGTAGAGATAATATTAATTAAATTTTATTTTATTTTAAGGTCTGTAATGATTATTTTTGTTTGTCAAGTATACTCAGAGGAATAACATTTTCATTTTTAAGTAATTAATAAAACTTATTTAAAACTATAAATTATTTATAATGCAGTTCAAGACCCAAGATTCCAACTGTTTAAAGGCGTAAAATTCGTTTAACTTAGGATTAAACCTTGTTAGTGTTAATAGTAGTTAGTTAGTAGGCAACAGAGTCTAGAATAAAAATAATGCTTAGATATATTTCAATGATAGAAGAGATAAAGAGTCATTATTAAATTGAAGCAATTTCCTATCCAGAAATAGCGAATTAACTGTTCTTATCACGATACAGTCAGATGCTAGAGAATACAGACGATGCGGTGAAATATATAATAAAAGAGGAGAGGAGAGGAGAGGAGAGGAGAGGAGAGGAGAGGAGAGGAGAGGAGAGGAGAGGAG
>JAYRBW010109391.1:0-18399 GCA_036023295.1 Invenusta paracnida
AAACCACAACCTCGGTCGTGGTCGAGGTGTTTTAACCCACGACTTATTTTGATCACATCAAAAAAACTAGACTAGAGAGTTTTCGACCATGGGCGTGGTTAAAATACCTCCGACCAGTTTTGATCAACTCACCCGATATATAATATGTACATATTATGTACCTAGATGTTTAAATAGATAAATAATTTGTTAAAATATTGATTTGTTAAAATTTGTATCAATTTAATAAACGTAAAATGTAGGACTGTACAAATTATAGGCATCACTAGTTTTGGTAGATAAGCTTGTGTTTACATGCGTCAAGGTAACGGATCTACAACCTACAAGTATATTTCGGCAAATGTTAAAATGTAAACGCCTCAAGTGAATGCCTGGTTTATTGAATGGAATATCTTATTAAAAAGTTCGCCTTTCAAGCGTTATTCATTTTATCATTGGTAGATAGACATGCATGCATACTAGGGAGTGGAATGAGGAGGTTTCTTAAATTGTAATTACTTATTTATAATGTTGTCATCCAGACGATCTTGACTTGCATTCATTGGGTTTATCTTATTGGCTGCAGTTGTAATTGCTCTCAAATTGTCACTTACTTCTGGGGTTACTTTACCTAACAAACACAAACATATGTCCAGAAAACATAACTTTAAATTTATTTTATGAATCATTCGAAAGCAAATGAAATGGGTGGGTGGAAAGGTAAAAGAATTTGAAATATTTATACGTTTTATTTAATTAGCTCTATTGCACTTTTGGTTTTAACCTCACATTGAAGATATTCCTCATCCCAGAAAGTTGGAGAGAACAATTTAGTTGGGTACAACAAATAATTGATTTAAGTTCAACATAATAAACATATTATATAAATCACAAATAGGTGTTATATATAATTTTATGTAATGTTAGAAAATTTAACTAGTTTTGTTCATTTTTATAAATGAAAGCGATAAAATTGAATGCAGAATTATTCAGATAATTGGATTGTGAGCTTTTAAAGAAATAATCACTAATTATCTCCGTACATCGAAAGTAATACTATAACTTATTGATATTATTTTAAAATAAATATTTTGAAAGGAAATTATAAATATGTCTTTGAAAAATATTTCTTCGCGTTTTGAGCTATAACAAAATATTAGTATAGTCACTCCTATATTAAAAAAAGACAAAAGCTGCGGAAACAACTGTGATAAGCTTTCGTATTAAACTTTATTAAAACACTATAACAATACACGTATACTGATTAATTCTTTATTTGAAATCCAACAAAGTTATTTACTTTTCAGCTTTTGTCTTCCGTTTTCTTTTGAACATACAAGATAATGTCAAAGTTCAATTTAACTATTATTTCATGTTTGTATATAATTTAGAAAGAATATATTTACAGTTGGCATTAACTTAATGCAAAACTAAAAGCCAGAGATCTTTAAATTTAACTGCCCAAAAACTAAAATAATTTAATCTTAAAATCAATTTTTTTTAATGTATTGATTAGTCACAGATACAAAATTTGCTTAAAAAATTAGTCATCACATATTGGAACTGTAATAAACAAGGGTTATCGCGCGAATGTTTGAACACATATTTTTATCCTTGTGTTTTTATGTTCAAATTCAATATTTGCGAATATTGTTATCGCGATGAAGTATATGTGTCTATATATAAATATTATTTTTATAAACCTCTTTTTATTGCTCTTTTGGAGTGATAATATCCCACTTCGTCATATTCGTATCTCATTTGACAGGTTTATAATACAATTAGTTGGCAGAATATAGAGAAGTTTTGCCGTTCGTGGAACCGATTGTTATATAACTGCGTGTAGAATAATATCAAATACAGAATCTATAGTCAACATTTTATTGAAAAAGTAAAGTTAGAATATACTCCTCGACTTCAAGGTAGTTTCTTCTAGCAAACAATTGAGAGATGCTGATAAATATACTCACATTGCCATCCCAAGCTGCAATCATATCCGGTAGCTCTGTAGTAATTCTTCCTCTTTAAATTATTATCGAAACACTCCAGATGTAAATAAGTCAAAATAAAGAGTAACACCATTGTTTGGATTTTAACTATTATAGAAATCTATGCGGAGATTTGTCGAAAATCTTAGAATGAAATAGAAATATAGAATATCCATAAACTTTCTATCAAAATGATATCTGCCACTCTTGATGTTATGTTCATGTTTGAATGAGGTAATACTTAAATAATAATTTATTTAAACATATTTTAATTGTGATTTCTTTCAATTTGATCTGTTTTCCGATTTGTTTGTTTTGTAAGTTATACTTATTGTATTTCTATGTATACTTCATTTATTGTATTAATGTATTATAATTATTTCTTTTCTAACGATGTCCACATTAGAACGAAACTAGTCGAAAAATACTTCACGAATTTTATTGTCTTGGCTTTTATTTGAATTTAAACATATTTATCCATTATGAAATAAATATTCCTCTGAATTGCATAGTCTTTTCTTGAATTGATGTATTATTTAGAATAATGAATTGATTACTAATCTGTTATATTGATTAAAATTGATTTTAAGCTTAGTTGAATATATTTAGACCAAAGAATGTTTAGAATGATGTCAACAGTTACTAAATTTAAGTAAAAAAATTACAATAGATTTAAATTTACAGAAAGTGTCAAGATTTTTAAAAACTTTTTGGATGTGATAGAAATTTATACTTTATTATCAAAGAATGATGATAAATATTGTATGACAATGACTAGAATATCTTTACGTATGTATAAATCAATTGCAAGTATATATTCTGCGTTTGACGCTTTCTTAATCAGAGTATTTGTTCCATAAATGTTTAGTTATACTAAGTTAATATGTTTATATTTCTAAAAAATGAATGCATTCCAACTTTTCAATATCTCAATATTATCATATTTTTTAAGTCAGATTATATGGATTTATGGAAGTGTCTAATGAATATATATATATATATATAATTTTTAAGATACTACATTATAAGAAATTACTTTGTAACTGAAATTTAGCTTGTTTTGATATACTTACATTAAATGTTCCTATAAAGAATAATTTAGTAGGAAGTATTATCAAGAATAAAACAAATCAACAACCTATGCATTTTAGGTATACCTATGATAGGCATAGCCTGCACTATTCACTAATAAAATAAACTTATTTTGTCCACTTAATAATACGTTACATTTTTTTAAATGACTAAGTTTATAACACACAATTCTAAATAATATATACATATATGCAATATGTATGTCTACATATCCCATACGACTGTATATATATACAAAACTGCATATAAATATAAAATACAAATTGTGCACAATTATATGTAGAAAAAGTTCTTGCAGATTAATCCTTAATGATTGATTGAAATGTGAGTTGTAAAAAATTATATATTTTTTTATTTAATCAACTCAAGATAACTATAATTTATATTTTCTTAAATATGCCCTTCAAGTTCAGTAGATATACATATATTATCTATATATATACTTAGTAGTTTAATATGAATCATTAACCATGTTTTTAAAGTTGTACGCTTATCATTACACATATATATACATTGCAAATGATGCTCATTGTACATCTTCTTTCATTATCCAACGTATCGAGTTTTATATAACTTTGGTGATATACTTATTTATCATATACGAGTGCTTATAAAACGGATAATTATAAATAAAATAGTTCAGTATATAATTGTTGCATATGTTACATATATGAAAAAATAATCTATTTATTATTCAAGTACGTCTACTTATCTCTATACCTATTTTATTATAATCTGTATTATGAATATGTGCATATACACTTGAATAATTCGGAAGTTTCTAATCATATGAATATGTAATATTCAACATTATTATAATTTCTACGTTCCAAGAAATGAATAAAGGAATATATCTATTTTGTAGTAAGGACATGCGCATATTTATACCTATATTATGTAGATCCCTACTTTCTCAATTTTAATTTTGAATCCTAATTTTATATTATTAAATATATTTTATTCGACACAGTAATATTTGTGTAAAGATTTAATAATATCTAAATAATAAAATATTTAAAAATAAAGTAAATGTACTTAATACAAACATCACAGATACAATTGATAAATATTTGAATCTATCAATAATTATACACTACACCTGTTATTATACGTTTAAGATATTTTGAAATAAACGTAACATGTTTGTATTATTAGTTAAATAATTTAAATAAATACAAAAACAAAAATATTATGTACATAATGACAGACTTTCTCCATACGAAGAAATTAAGTTTCACAAAACAAGTATAAACTTTTATACCAAATTAGTAACACACATTGATTAATATTACTTAAAAAATATATCCCCTATAGATGAGATGAAAGAAGGGGGATTCAGTTTCGATAATATATAAGCATATATAGAAAGTCTAAAACAGGCTATAGCACTTTACATTTTTTGAATTGTACTCTGTCAATTGAAGTGGCGTGTACTTAGTAAGGACTATAACTTTAAAAGCTGCTAATTTTCCACACCATTCTTATTTCTATTAAAGGCATTAATATTCCTTGATACTCTTAGTTATTTTGATTTTTACTCCTTAAATTTTCGAGCGTAAAGAAACTATACTGCAACTTATATTTTATTGATTTTGTGTGGTCTAAGAGAAGTAGATTTTTTCATTCTATATTACAAATAGCGAATTGTAAACTCAGTTTGTCTCATTTCTTTGAAATACTACTTTTAGTTCTTTAACAAATTGACCTCCTTCTTGCTTGCTCCTGTTGTACAAAAGTCTCGAACTGCAGATAGCGTCCAGTTGTTCGCATCGGTCTGTTAAACCCTTTTTCATGAGCTCTCCCAGTCTGTATAAGCTGCTTTCATAATATAAAGAAACAGAAATACAGGAGAAGGTACACGTTTCATTCACTCTGGTACAAAGTATAGAGGCCACTCGCTTTTCTTCTAAGAGTCTAATCGGAGTTGACATTGCGGTTCATTTTGCTCCAAATGAACTCGACTAAATCCGACCAAAACAATCGCTTTTTCTTTTATTTCTTTTTCTTCTTTTTGGATATGCCGTTATTTTTGTATTATCTGCGTGATATGTATATATGTATGTGTGTAGGCATATAAAAGGAAGCGATATAATTTGTATGAATTCTCCTCTTGTCGATATTCGTATATATAAATAAAAGCTTAGAATAGTTAAAATTATAAATAGTATATTTTTTATCCAAACCTATTTTTGTTTCTTAAATGAAGGAATATTAATTATTAAAAACTATTGTAGCTTAAGATAGTTACTGTGATTTCAAGCATGTATTTTAATTCAGCTAAGTATTCAACTGCATACGTAGTATATTTAGAGATGGGATATATATTTTTTCACCTCAAAATCAAAGATGAATGATGGAAGATTTATTCATTTTCAATGTCTCTGTTAACTTTCATTTGTATATGTATATCTATATATTTAATAAATTCAGAAGATAATTCAGTGAGCCAATAAGTCATTATGTTTTTTATTCATAGCTTCCAAATCACTTTCAATCATTTACTTAGTATCTGTCAAATATGACAACTTATTTACCTCTTGTCCTTAAACTCCCAATTAAACGTAGATGAGCTTAATAGACAAACATATGTGTAACATCTATAATTTCCGAACAGTAACTACTATACAGATGAAATATTGGTTAATTTACCAAAATATTTTATCTAAACACGCCCTCAAACATAGTTTGTATGAAGCAAAACAATTTAAAAGTCTGTATTTAATCATTTTTGTCAATAAAAATTTTACTGTGTGTATTAATATTTTTCTGTATTTTTCTTGATAAGTCTACATGTATATATTTTTTATTAACATTTTACGTTAAACATTTCATATTTTAATTGAATAACTTACGTAAGTTATTATAACAAATAAATCGTTTTTGTAAAGTAGTTTTTATTTATCTTAAGTAATAAAATGCAAATAAATATAGTTTTATAATATTCCATGTTAAAAATACTAAATAACAATTGCAATATTTTTTAACGAAAAAAAATTTTTTTTTTAATTTTACGTATGATTTTCATAAAGTCGCAATTTATTTCTAGAAAAATTAATGTAGGAATTATATACATAAATTTAATTATAATTATGCTATGTGCTTTATAATTGTATATGCATCCGTAAAATTACAAACATATTGTATACTCTCTCCTTGTATTTCTAAGTTTCATTAAAAGACTAGTAAACCAGTACACATTATACAGTAGAGCTGATTTACTGTTGCCTTATGCATAAATACCAACTGCAGTACTTACATAAGAGGAAGCTGGCAGCATCTTTGGAAAACGATACCCTAGGGGTAGTTTCCGTTTTGGGGTTCAAGAATTTACACAGGGAATTGAGCAATATATTATAATATCCTTGTTGATTGAAGGTATCTCAGATATAGGATGAGGTAATCTCACTGCAACATATACCTTCGATCGTAGGGGTGACTATATCAATTTAAGTATATCTTTATGAGTGTATGTATATATATGTTACACAGAATGAGTATATCAAAGAGAGACAGTAGGTTCCGTATATTAATTATCTGAAGCTTCAGATGATTCCTTGATTCTCTACTGTCACTTCCGTTTTGAACTAAGCTCGTACGGGGTACCTCAAGGTGATCTGAGGTAAATCTAGGGTCACTAGGCTAATCTTACTGTTGACCCCCCTTCTCTCTTAGCGTCATGAGATAGTCAGGTCTCCGACGACAATTACCCAATAATTCCTCTTTACACTTTCAATTTAAGTCGTGCCTCGTAGAACACTTACAACTAGGCTTTTGCAATTACCTCTATTTTCTGTATTTAAACGGAGCCTCAGGTTATAAAATTATAGGGAGTGAGATAAATTAAACGACTACACTTCATCTCTAAATAAAAATATTAATCAGCCGAAACGTATATCTTGTAAATTGAAGGAGAAAAAACAAGAGGTGAGCGAGTTGGGAATTCTTGTATGTCTCTCGTATTAGGTAGATCTATATTTCCCAACTCAATTCCGAAGAAGTAATCCAGCTGGTTTGGATTGCAAGAAGTCACACAGTCAGATCCTTCGACACTTGACGCTCTATAAGCCTAGTCTATAAGGAACCAGTCTGAAAAGGAACTGTATGTTATTTTATACATTTCTTCTCCTCTCCTCTCCTCTTTGCTTCTCTTAGTTCTTTCACCCCCGGCGGATCTTTGAAGGTGCGACAGTGTTCAACGAAGCGAGGTTAAAGTCGAACATCGAGTGTCAAGTTTGCGTCCGTGGGAACTACGACAGGTGCTTCTTCTTGGTGATCAGACAGCATTTCACCTCGTCTCATCTCTCCACCATCTTCTCAGCTTCTCTTTCTTCCCCTCCCTATAGACAGTGCTTCAGCAAATTTAGGCTTCTTGCCAGAGCTTCAGTGAGCCGAGAAAATGGCGTTCTCTGTCGTTCTTCCGTCTGCCTGGAACCGTCCATTTCTTTTCTTTCCCCCTATTCTGTTTCGTCCTTCAACTAAACTGTAAAGTTATTTTAATTCTGCTGTAGTGACGATAGCATCTATAGTGGAGAAAGGGGAAGAAGGATTAAGTCACTAGCTTGATGGTTGACTGATTGACGCAGTATTTTGAAAAGTTTTTCTGCTTTGTCAAGGTGTCTGTCTTTATACACTATAATGAAAGCTGAATGTCTCCCGGTTTTCTGCATTAAGGTACTAAACTTGTGAGTATACATATAATAGGTGTACAACCAGGAAAATAGTGGTTGTTCGATATTTGCAAAAAGTTCGATGTAAAGATCTATAATAATATTGTAGCTTTATAGTCTCTTATTTTTAAAGAATATCTTCCTATTTAAGGATATTTTAAAATTTTATTTGATCGAATAATTAAGATAGCATGAAATAAATATTCTTTTTTGTTTTCAGACATGATCGGAATGGCGATAAATGTGGTGTTATTGTGTTTACATGAAAAATTAGACTTTTATATATTAATAAATACTTCATCATTTCAAAGCAGATACTAGTTGATAGTAATAGTATACTATTTTGTAAATCACTTTCATATATCATAAAAAGGGGATATATATTCTATTGATCGATTGATCGATTAATTATAAACGTAATAAAATGTATACCATGAAACGATAAAACGATGAAACGATAAAATAAAACCTTTAAAATATAAATTTGAATCACATATTATTATTTAGCGAAATACATTTATTTTTTTAATTAATGTTTCATACGTTAACTAAAGCTGTAATATGTTCACTTAAGATACTTTAGGAATTATTAACATAAAAACACGTTAAGTAGGTACATATAATTCTTTTTTTTTACTAAATCAAATATACTTATGTTTACATTTTTATTACCATGCTCATGACTATTTTTTTGTATAAAAAGGGTTATTTTGTACATCAATAAAATCTAATGTTTAAAAATAAATTCAAATAATACATACTGAGTTTATTTATTCAATAATATTACCTTTTAAACATAATGATTTATGTTCATATTTCATGGTATAATATGTAACATAGGTGGCAAAAAAGTAATTTTGTGCTTTGTATCAATGCATTACTTTTGTGTATTTCTTAATATAAATACCCATTGCTCCATTTGTCTTAATAATAATTGTTTTCACTAATTGACTCAATAGATTTACTGCTTTTAACTTCTCTCTCTCTCTCTCTAGTCTCGATTATTCTTGCTCTTAAATAAGTTCACAAAAACAATCGTTCCAAAAATGGTGCAGAAAAGTGTCTATGTGGAATAATGTTTAGAAAATCATATAACGACACACTGAATGAATGTGGGAGCTAGTTGGAAAGGACATTGATAGAATTGTGAGAATAATACAAGTCCTTTTCGTCTTCAATTTATTTTTTGTCTTAAACGGGGTTCATACACACGCCATTATTCTGCATCGTATTCACATCTCGCTTCGTTTTCTTTTTACTATTATAGTCGTCAGAAATCGTACAGACTTTTCAGTTGGTATCGATTTCTGCTCATCGTCATTTGCTACTGAGCTACTACATACCCCTTCTCTGTTTATTGTATAAAAAATACCTCCTGATCGGTTTTAATCTATCAGTTTTCCTGAGAACCTACAACTTCTACCCTATACTGTACTTTACCTATATCTAGAAATAATCTCTCTATATCCAAAAATGAAATCCCACTAGTAAAAGATTTGTATTTAATATTTTCGTTAATTCTATTTTGCTTCCAAAAATTTGGCGCCGTAGTTGTAATTGTAATCATGTAATTTTCCACCTGGTCAACTTAGACTATTGCTCTCTTGTTAATTATTTTCAAAACGATGAAAAAGACACACCAAAGACTGATAATGAGTGGCTGACTCTCTTTAAATTTGGCCAGTCTCAACTGAAAGCTGGTATTGAAAAAAGGTCACATTGTCTTTGAGAGATAGTAGTTCCTGAAGTCTCCGGAAGCTGGGAATTGCAGTCTTCCACTTTACCTTCATATGCACATTCAATCGTATCAGTGTTTTCCGAATTCTAGGCGAGCTTCCGAAATCACTCTAGTCTTGAATGTATATTGTACAATGTGTATATTGCATTATATTCATAGGTATATACATATATGTTTGTGGGAAATATTTCGCTACATTCCTGAGGAAATTTCTTGGCATTCTTTTGTGGTATAACGTATATGAGAGAATTTGATATTTCAGAGAGAAAGAATAAAATTATACAGTCTTGCTTTTTATTTCTTAGATTTTAAATTAATTGATTACATATTTACATGAATGATGGAGTGAGCTACCAAATTCTGCTGATAAAAATCTAGAAAATAAAATTAATTTTACAGTTTTTTTTTAAATACAGTCAAAATAGGTTTTTTTAATTTGTAAGTACCAGTATTATATATAATGTAGCGTTACATAGCTTATTTTCTCCATAATCTAGTTTCAGAGATTGGCACATACAATGTCTCATTTCTTTCTTTCTGCTCATGATACGATTTCGCGTCCTAATCCGTGATTGTAATCGGGGTGATTAGGTGAAGTTGTCTCTGGCAACTAACTACTCATTTCATCAAATAAAACTTCTGCCTCAAAAATATGTTCCACCCAATAAATGCAAAACTGAGAATATTTAGTTGAAGATAGGTATAAAGATGACATACTAACGTAAAATGTGAGAATGTCTATAACTTACCTATGCATTCCGAAATGAAGTATATGTATATAAGCTTATATGCCTTGTTTTTTTCATAGAATTTACATGAGTCTAAATCTGTACGGAAAACTTGTAGTATGAAGCATTCTCTGAATGAAATCCTATAAAAAATACTTCATTTAATATAATACTGTAGACCACTACATTGCTATATTACATGTTACATATTAAGAATCTGTTCAGTGAGTCATGCTCAGGTGTAAGGCATCTTATTCAGTCAAGCTAAAGTCTTAAATTATTATTTTTACAGGAATCAATGTCCGTTCGTCGGTTTTCTTGGAATTGCCACCTTTTGTCATTTTGGCGGCTATAGTTTCGATTTCCATCTTTTACATCCTCCCCCTCCTCTTGGACTAAAGCATCAATCTCTCTTGTTGTAGACAAATAATTAAAAACAGTGTGTGTACATATATTTATGTAAAATTTAATCCAGTTGTTTTTATGTAAATAAAACGGTCTGAGCAAAATTATTAATCTTTCCAGTCACCAGGGCGGAAAACTGAGTCCGTGTTTGAAGTTAATTAATTAATTAATCTTCTATAAATATTGTATAAGCAGTTTATATTTTCTCTCTCCCCTTTTTCGCAAATCATGCAAACCAGTCTTCTACCTGACTTTTCTGTTCGTCTTGTCTTGTCTACTCTGGATGTCTTGTTATAGTCAAGAATAAGACGAGAACAGGGCAAAGGGGCGGGATAGTGTATATATAAAAAAGGTAGGACTTCTTTTTCGTTTACCTTTAGAATGTTTTCTGGTGACTTAATCGGACTTCAACAGTTGGACATGGACACACAATACTGGGTATCTATATAACAATAAACGAGAGATGCGAAGCCCTTTATTACGCCCGGGATGAAATATAGCGGAAGTCTTTGAGGATTTTTGTAGTCAGTTTTCTTTGAAATGACTGTTTTCTGAAGAAATACAGTTAGTTACCTAGTTGCTTATATAGTTAGTATCTTGCCTCTCTTTCTCTCTCAGTATGTAGCTCTCAAAGATGCCAAGAAATGCAACAGATATAAGGGGTGTATTCATCGATATAGTGTTGGACAGAGGTAGCTCCAGTTATATACATACATATATACGCGTATTCCAACGACGGAGAATTAGCTCTAATTAGTACGATAAAAGGAAGGTTCCTAAAATTGTTGCCCATCGGCTAAGAGCAAATAATAGGTATGTTATATTTATTTCTGCATCACTGATATAAAAAAGAAAATTCATGTTAGCGCTTGCGCCGTATAATATATATTTAGAGAATCAAGGTTATGTGCGTTTATTTAGGTACGAACATCTAATTATTAAAATAGATTCAATTATATACCAAATATTATATAAATATTCAAGCCTTAAAATTGATTTATTATATTTCTGAAAATAATACACACGCAAGCGTAATTTTTAGTCAAATTTTAAAGAATATATTATGCAAGCAATCTATAATTGCAATTTTCACTATTTCTTGATTAGTTAATAAATAATATTTCATTCATTAATTGACAATTATATATAATATTTAAGAAAATATATTTGTTTGAATATGCATTCCATTAAAATATAATCCATCAAATGAGTTACAATTATTTGTGATCATTTTGAATAAATCGCATTATTTAGAGAATTTTTAATACAATAATTAAATTGGAATAATTGTAAAAATTGTAAAATTACTAATTCAAGAGTATATATTTGAGAGAATATAAGATTTTGACGAGCGCAGAGTATAATGTATAGTTTGAGGCTATACGCTACTGTTTTTAAATTGTTTTCATATTCTCAACGACAGAAATATGAAATGAAACGTGAATATTTGTCTCTGTGATCACGTTTGATCCTCGGATTAATAAGGTTTATAGACTTTGACAGAAGGGAATTAATGCCCAAAATCTAAAATGACAATATACTCAATAGGCATATTATTTCTATTCATCAAGCTGTGTCATGCCCTCGACTCTCTGTGATATCTGAGAATATTTAGCAAGGGTCATATATATATTACATTATACCTGTTCGCATAAATATGTATATAGGTACATATAACCACACAGGAACATCCATATGGAATTAAAGTTTAGTATAGTTATTCAAAAATGAAAAGTAAGCGAAAAGTTAAATTTTTCTTGCGTCTATTACATATATATTATAGGAGAATCTTTTGAGTAAGGTGGACAGGACGAATACGCATAAAAGTTGGAATGCTCAACAGTTTAGTTTTCTTTTTGTATTATGCAGTCAGATTTATTTTGCAAAAATAGCAATTTCCTGTAATAAATATTAACATAACTGTGTACATATTATGTCGATTTTAAGGATGCATATGCAGATATACATATTTATCTACTATTTATGTACGTTGTGTGTTTTTCCTAAATGCAGGTTATAAATAAATATAATAAATTCAAACGTTATACATAAATAAACTCATTATATGGAAGTGGTGCTGATGCCAAAATAGTTCTGTATGAATTACTTCAATACTTGATTTGAAATACAATATTTTTGCTTAAAAGGTGTTGGTAGTTTTGGTAAAAAAATAAAGGTTCTTATATATAGTTACCAAAAAGAACATACTGGTAAGAAAATATGACATATTTTTTTTTAATATGACTTATTATATAGCCAATATTTATTGTTTTTTAAATAAAACTAGCCACTTGGTGCCAATGTACTGAGCACTATACTCAAATGCTTACGTAATTCTCATTGTGAAGATTCACTAAAGATCCGAACAATATGTCCTTGAAAGTAAAATATGTCAAATATGAGCATAAATATGAAGAGCTCTTGTCTTTTCTAAGTGGCCGAATTAATTGCACAACTTTATTAACAACAATCAAACCTTTCAATCATGTATGATTGTCTTGCTCGAGTAGTTTCGTTTATAATCAGGAGAATGGAGACATAAATCAATATATCAGAGTATTGTAAATAAATACTCTATAAATCATTGTAGCGATCTGCTCTGTATAGATCCGTCAATGAAAAATATATAAGCCCATCTAATGACTCCTATAACTAGTATAAACAATCAGACAATCAGCTGAGTATAAATCACTTTCCAAATATTTTGACAACTCCGTTTCCGCTTTGACAGCTCTAATTTTGTACAATATTGACATATTGACCGTTTTACCTTTTGTTCTTAATAATCAGGAATTATGTGTATATACATATGAATGCTACGAAAACATTGAGTTTGTAAAGTCATAATTTATTCGTCTGTTATCTTATTAGAGGTGATATAAGTTAGAACCTATAAATAATGCGTTAGTCACGATGGACAAGATAATTAAAGAATTTTACAATATTGACATGTGTATAATTATAATTGACTAAATGATATTTATTATCTGATTTTTCAGAAGCGAAATAGATAATTATAAGATTTGTAGGAAAGGAATTTATCTATCTCAATAAATTTGATTAACTCAAAGTCTGTCTGGCTAGACTTTGTTGTTATTTTAATTTGTTATGAACTTTTTTTATGTGAAATGTGCTATAAATTTGACTTCTAAATATTGGACAATGGTTTCATATTTGTTTGTTGTTGCAAAAATGCATCAACTTTGATTGTCCTTTTTGAATATGAAACAAATTATAGTCTGTTTTGGTCTTCTTAAATTTAATGTATTCGACCAGGTGTAGCGCGTCATTAAAGTTGAACAACATTAAACCTTATATGTATTTGGAGTTGTGGTGCTACGCTGTTTCCTATGTGAACTGCTCAACCGATCATTTGCTATTTTTTGTAGAATCTGTGAAAAATAATGATAGAATTAACTATTTTCTATAATTGACATCGAAATCAGTATATTTTAAACTAACGACATATAATTATATCTCTTCTCTTTATTTATAGTTTTATTTATTTTTGTTTATTTAACTTCTAAAATATATCCTTAAAATATCCCATTGTGTGAACTCTCCATGGCTTCATAAAAAATTTAATCACGTGGATCTTTGGTTAGTATACAACGTAGTCTGAGGTTGAATAATTGCCTTAACATCTAATTATGTTAAACACGTTGAAATAAATCAATATAGATTTCAGGCAACCTGCTCTCATGCGAGGTTAATAAGTGCATTTCATGACATTGACATTGACGTATATATATATATATACACCTGCCAAGTTGGTGTACAGAATCATCCCATTTCCCTAGAAGTCTACGGTACCCATAGTTTGCTAACTTTCCAGCCATAAAAAGGCATTTATATCAAAGCACCTTCTCCTTTCGTTCTCTTTCATATATAATAAGCAGAGTGAGAGAGATCAATAATGTTTTTTTGGGCGAAAAAGTTAGAAGCATCCTAATTATTCCCAATTAAAACGTACACATTTTATTCTGCCCGTGTTCGTTTTGAATGAAAAGCGTCTCAACAATTGTTTAGGCATGCACGTAATTCAGCAAGCATAATATATACATATATATATATTTATAAATACTTTCGAAAATAGACGAGGCCATAATTAGTCTTTTGAAGAAGTTGAATATATTTTTTATTGTACTTTCAATTTGTTTCAATTTTACCATTTTTTCACCTCCAAAATTGTCGCCATACATTTTCATTTGCATTGGAATTCTAGGATGGTATATGTAGGTATGAGAATAAAGATGGCGAAAGTTTCCACATCAAAATGGTAATCTAGTTTACGCAGACTGTGTAAATACAGTAAAACAGATGTTTTTTGGATGTTATGCCGGTAGTGCATCAGCTGTAGAAAATAGATTCATCAACTTACATAGATTATATAGTTTTAAATAACATGTTGGGGTAATGTAGTAGCATGGTAAAAATAATGTCAGACAAAGACGCATGTACATCCAAATACACCCAAATACTCCAAAACATCATTTAATAACTGATCATGTCACTCAATATCAAAAATATATCCTTAGCAGGCGCTCTGGTGCGGCCCTGTGTATTAATTTATTGTATATATATATATAGAAAACTATCATTGATGATGGTGTATATAAGCTCTTCAAAACCAATTAAGAATTGATGAATATTTATGGTCTAGTATAGTTTCCGTGATATACATCAGAAAAAGTACCTATTACAACATATTAAACGGACTTTGGTGAAAGGAAAATGGGTGACGGAAGAGTAGAGGGGAGGGAAATGTCAGGAATCTTCCATTTTCCTACTGCGCTTTTTCGGTGTAAGACAGGATAGATAATATACCACCTGAGGTCCCGGTCTGAAGAAGGGGTGCTTGTGGAAGGAGGTTTAGGTATTCTTGTTGAGGATATAGTTGTCAGCGGGCCTGGTGTGTGTACGTGTCAGGAAGACTGTCCAAAGAGGGTCCCTGGCACGACTATATCTTTAGTTGGAACACCCGGAGTGATCCCAGACAAGCCTGGGAATAGGATCTAAAGAGCTGTATCTGTGTTCTCCGTTGTTTTGGTCATAAGGATCAGATACTACACAAGTATTCGTAGATTAGAGTTCCTAGATTAGAGTCATCCGTGTATATAAATAGCTTCACTTGCGAATTCGACCTTTTAGAAGAGTTCGACCTTTTAGAAGAGTTCATTTAAGATTGAAATTTAGATTATCGATTATGAAAATTGTTTTAAAGACCTTTGGAATCACTTTAGAAATGCACTTTGTGGCCTCGAAGTTCATTTGATGAAATTTCTGCCCATTTGTTTAGAAAAAAAGAAAAAGCCAATACACAGCATGAATTAACCTATACACTACCGATTTAAAATTCTGTTCTACATTTTCAGCAACATTTCTGTTTTCTTTCGTCTGAAAATCGCCATTGTCTTATTAATTCACGTTATAAAAACGTTATTTAACTTGCTTTTCAGATATCTTACAGAGCGATTTTTTAAATGTATTTTTACACAATAAATAGCAAAATAATAGACAGCTTACTGTGTTTTATCATTAAGTATGGAAAGAACTTTTACGCCTGATTCTTGCGCACTAAAGGGGGAATAGTGATAAGGTATAATAAAGGTATATTTCTAGAAACTTGGTTCGTCTATTATGCTCTTGTCAAATTCTCTTGTGAAGATGAGAGGCACTTCGTTTTCTGTTGTGTAGTAAAAAAAAAGAGTTGAGTCTCCTCTCATGGCGAGGCTTTACTATGAAAAAGTTGCAAGTAGAGATAGGGACAAGAGGAGAAAATGGGAAGAGAGTCCCGCTTTTCAGCCCAATGCGGAAGGCAGAGATGACTTGTGGACGAGCTGATGAAAAGAGAGTTACGTGAATAAAGGTTGAATTTTTTCAGATTATAAAAAATAGAATACTAAGATGATTTGAACTGTAATTTACTTAAAATGTAAATAGATATTCGCTTGACTAAATATTTTGTAATATTTCATTAAAATGGATTTATAATTGTAATCGATACCATACCCAATTACGAAAATATATACATATATTTAAAACAAAACATTTTTAATGATGATTATGGATATGACAAACAGAATTAAGAATGCTCAATATTTTACATGTTAATACTTAATTAGTCATATACGTCAAGTATTTGTCATTATAATAAAGAATGTATTCCCTTTTCAAAGTGTCCTCAACTAACATTTTCTTCGTAATAGTAAGCACGATATAGGCGGTACTTATTCAAGTTATAAAAGAAGTTTCCTCACAGAAAGACTTTGAAATTTAGTGTCGGTGAATATATATGACGAAATGCACCAGTCATTGAAACCATCTTTTAAGATTTTTGTCTAATGATGTGACGTTTGCCTTTGTTAATATATATAGAAACTTTTCTTCATTTCTTTTTTATCTTTTAGTGTCCTTAATAAATAATATGACTTACTGTGCAGAATGATGAGATCGTAAATTCTTTGCTATTAAAATTTGACGCATGCCAGAAGTAATTTACACCTATATACTTACATACAATAACACGAATATTATATTTTTTATTTGAAATATAAATATCTTTAAAATCCCTCAATATGTGTTTTTAATTAGATATATAGAGACATTTGCACCTATTAATGTAAATTTTCAATTATGTATGCTTTCGTTAACATTATTATATTTTGTAATTAGACCTTGTTATGAAATTTAATGAAGACATATTCACCATCCTTTGAAAAACCTAAATATTAACAATATCAAATAGAAACTTGTTTTTCATGATGTAATCTTTTAATGCATATATATCTAACTATAAGCTCTATCAATATGAGCAATAAAGCAACTTTAAAAAAATACAATAAACAAAATATACCTATTAGGAAAAGGTAAACAAAAAGGCAGGTGCAAACGGTCAAGCAATTATGTTAAACAGTTTTGTATCGAGGATTTTTAGGTCAACGAAATGTAATACAAGTGAAAGGACAATTTAAAAACTGATTATAGGGAGTTTCTAAAAAGTATATAATATACAGGCATATTGTCTTTCTAAATGAATTCTGGTCAACGTAGGGTTCTACAGAAATGTGGAAATAAGTTAAAATAAAGTGGTTACATTTTTTTCAATATTATTTTGGCAATACTTATTCATGAATTATATGTGTTTATTACAATTATAGTTATGTCATAACAGTAACTATGTGGTAGCTATAATATATTCTTGTAGGACCATGACTTTGTAATACACATAAGTGGATTTATTGGAAGATTACTCTCGTTAACTAATAACACTTGGAAATTTTGTTCTATTAGTCACATATTATGCACCTACATTTCTAGGGGATCCCTCCCGTTTGCAGAATGCAATCAAGCAAGCTGTAAATTGATTATGTAACCACCATCATGCATCACCAGTGCATCGAAGAGATTTGGCAATTTTTGAGGGAAGACTATAATGCGAGTTGCTATCCGTTGTATTACACTGATTCTAAGGATTGTATGCTATAGTCTATAGTTGATTCACACATCGTAACTCTGTCCTACTTTTTCTCACTCTACATATATGACACCCTGCATAATTGATGAATTTTACAATTTACAGCATTACACAATTCGTCATAACGCCTTGTCTCTCTGATATCTTTTCTGTCTGTATACGTTACGTTCAGAGATAGAGAGAGAGAGTGTGATACTGTAGTGTAACTCTTCTTAAGGGAGATGCCTTGATTGTAGTAATGTAAAGATAAGATCCCAGTCTATGTAGTGTGATTTTGGCCCATTACGAGTACACAACTGTATATTTTTAGATATGAAATGAATTT
>JAYRBW010109402.1:0-18397 GCA_036023295.1 Invenusta paracnida
CGCAGTGGATTTTCCAAAATCTATAAATAGAGTTCCCCATGCTCGATCTAATGTTAGAGTGTGACTCTGCATACGGATGCTGAATCTAATCTAACATTCGACCGTTCTAATCTAATATTTTAGATTAGAGTGGTCTAATATGTTGCATATGGCCCCAGTCCTCAAAGTGTCCACCATTAGCTCTGTCAAATTGAAGCTACATTGAGATATCTATAGATTTTTAGAAATCTCTAGGTGCTTAATATCTGCGATATATAGCTAATTGTGCTCGGTGAAAATCAGTATTGTGAAATGCCTAGATTAACAGTTGATGAATGTATTTATTGTGTGAAAACTTGCTATAGCACAGGAGTTGTGTCTGATGTAACACGAGATATCCAGTCAAGCTTTAACAAGACTGTTTGTATTGTGAAATGTCTAGATTAACAGTTGATGAATGTATTTATTGTGTGAAAACACAAGATTTCCAGACAAGCTATAACAAGACTGTTGGCATGCAGGCAAAGATTTGATGAATAAATTTAAAAACACTGGATTGGTTAAGGATCAGTCAAGAGCTGGACGGCCATGTTCTGAAGTCTCTGATGTTAACAAGGAAACTGTAAGTGTCACACTACAAGCTCGACCAAGAATATCACAATGAAGTCTTAGTACAGAAATGGGTATTTGCAGGACCAGTATTCAAAATATAATTAAAGAACTTGGATTAAAGTCTGGAGACCAAGGCTTTTTCAACAGGAAGATGATGGGGATTGCAGGTTAGAATTTTGTGAAAAGTTCAGCCAATTAACAGAAGATCCTGAGTTTGTTGACAGTATCATGTGGACTGACAGGGCAAACTTCTTTAGATGGTCACATTAACAGGTATAATTATGTTTATTACAGCACTGAAAACCTTCATCTCATAATCAAAAAAGTGTAAAAACTCCAAGTCCCATGGTATGGGCAGGAATTTGTTGTAGGCCCTTATATATTCCCAGGCACTGTTAGTGGAGATCCTATCTCGCAATGCTTAATGATTTTGCATTTCCACAATACATGCTAGTTGCAATAATATGGGACCTCGATGGTGACAACAAGATAGAGCTCCTCCACACTTTTCATTAAGAGTGTGTGCATGATTGGACAAAGCTTTCCCAGACCGATGAACTGGCTGTCAAGGCCCATTGGACTGGCCAGCAAGAAGCCCTGACCTGTCCCCATTAGATGATTTTGCAGTGTAGGGTATTGTTAAGGAGAGAGTGTTCTCAGTGACTCCAAGGACTTAAGATCAGCTATAGCAACGAATTGTCAAAGCTTTCCATATTTTTTATCCTACTTTATCTCAAAGGATCTGTATATTGGTTCCAGGAAAAATTCAAGTGTGTAGGAGCTAATGGTGGACACTGAGGACTGATTATAATTTTTGTATAATAATAATATGTTAATGGCGGACACTTTAAGGACTGATTGTAATATTTGTATAATAATAATATGTGGACTGATTGTAATTTTTGTATAATAATGATATCATTATTATAATTATACTACTCACAAGCAAGGGTAGTCGAGCAGTAGTACAAAAATGATTTTTTTAGTTTTCATTGAAATTACAAATAAATATAATAAATGAAATCTACAATTGATTCAATGAATTTTAATATATATTTTTAAACTGTATACATTCAAAACACATCAGTCGTTTCTCTATGTGTACCCTATTTTCATAGCTATTTAATTATAGAATTCAAGATATCGAGTGTCAAAATGGACTTTCAATATTATTATTCTTGTTCGGACCCAATACAACCCCCTAAATTCCAATATTTTTAATGACATTTTCAGCATATATTGGATATGTTGCAAAGAGGACAAAAATAATATTTCTTCCTAGGAACCATTGCTAATGGCATGGAGTTTGCATAGCAACCACTGTTTCACATCAAAAATAAAACGTTTTATCATGTTGTACTGTTTTAAATTAGTTAGCATGTCAACTTTCCTGTTTATAGCTACTAAAGAAATGGAGATATGAAGAAAGTAATGCATTTTTCTATCTATCATATTATAAACTCACCTTTTGTTTGAAAAGATCAGTATTTTAATTATTTTATGATAATTTATATTTAATTAATTAAAATATGCCTGTTTGTATTAGTATAGAAAAATAATTATATTATAGTTTGTCTATCACCTGTCTATTTCAAAAATAGAACATGTTTAAAAGTTAAATCAACACCTGTCTTTGGGTCATCACTGATGGGTTAATTGCTTGATAATTAAAAGACAAAATTATATTGTCACATAAATGCAGCTGAGTTTAAAGTTACATACATAAATTAATATTGAGTGTGGTTGAAAGCTCAGTAGGTTGTAAGCTCAATCAAGCAACCTTGACAATACAATAACATGACAAAGTATTCAACCAAAAACGGTCATTGTTATTAGCCTAATATGGCAAAAAGTGTTAGCTCATATCACAAAAGAACTGAAATAATAACGAATTGTGTTAGCTCTTAAAAATATAACTGACTTGAGATAATTATGTTTCTTTTACTTACAACTAAATTAGTTTTACTATGATCATGCTTTTGTTTCATAAACAAAATCCTAAGTATGAATTAATGAAATTTATACCTTCTAGAACCAAAAAAAGAAATGATTATAAAGTATTATCAGTGACATATATCAATAGAAAACAAACATATAGTTAGTTCAAGTCAAATATATTTTTAAGAGCAAACACAGTTCATTTTATTTCAGTTCTTTTATGATATGAGCTAACACAGCTTTTTGTCATTTTTGGCTAATAAGAATTATAATATAATTATGATTAAAATAGCAACCCTGCCTGGTAGAATATCCCATTACACTATTCAATCAGCATTCATTTTATATTATATATTTAATGTAGCATAATGAGATTTTAAGAGTTATATACCTATTGTATGTTAATATATGAGATGAACATATTAATAAAGTTTTCCAATTATTTGACTAAATAGTTTATATGGATACTCCACAAGTTGTGGCTAAATGGCCATGCAATAAAACAGGTTATATATATCTTCTTTTATTATTTCTTTCATGACCTACTTATTTTAATATTTATTGTAGGTAAAAACATGTGTTTATTATATAAGTTACTTTTGTTCCTTTTAGATATGTGAACTTAATCTTGATAATTCAAAAGCAACCGAAATAGAGGGTCTTACAGATGAATATGTCAATTTAGAATCGCTGAGCTTAATCAATGTTGGTCTTACAACTCTCAAAGGATTTCCTAGTTTACCTAACTTAAAAAAGGTATGTAGCTGAGTTTTATTTCTAAAAATTAATTAGTCTATTTAAATTTCTAATGCTTTTACTTTGACTCATTTTAATTTAAATACTGTTTTGATATTTTGTTTACTGGAAACTACATAATGTTTTTCATTTACGGATAATTTTATTCCATCATAGATATTTTTCATTTTATTAATTCATTGCTTTTTTTAATTGCTATCATGAGAAATATGTGTGAGTATGTTTTAGTCAAATACTTGGTATGAAATATCTATATATATTATAGTGTGGATATTTTTGATTTCCAAATGATTTTAATGTATCTATGTTTTTTGCTTAATTTTCCTTACAGTTAGAATTGAGTGACAATCGCCTTTCAGGGGGACTTAGTAATTTAGAAGGTTGTGCCAATCTTGAACAGCTTAGTTTAAGTGGAAATAAAATCAGGGATATCGAAGCCCTCAAAGCCTTGTCTTGCTTGGAAAAGTTGAGAACATTGGACTTGTACAACTGCGAGGTGACAAATAATCCTGAATATCGAAAGGAGGTGTTCAGCTTTATTTCCAGTCTTCGATACCTTGATGGATTTGATGAGTGAGTTATTGTTATTATTTTAATTTTCACAAATCTAAACATGTTGCATTAATTATTTACGCAAGAATTAATGATCTAATACGATTTTCTTTCGAGTTATAACCCAAATTATAAAAGGAAACGCAACTATGCTTTTGAAAATTGCAAATGTGACTTACGAAACCGCAATATGTAGTTGTAAATCAGTTAGTATCAACGCTTGATATTCACAAGCCCAATAGCTGCATCTTTCTAGAATACTAATTATTTTACTGTATTCTTTAATTGAAACGCGTGTATAGCACTCTTGCCAATCACTAATATAAAGCTGTTGATCGCCTGAATCATCTATTCTAATTTATTGCTTGGTTATTTCAGAAATAATGACGAGGAGCCAGAAGAAGAGGAAGACGATGAAGATGGGGATTTGGACGATGAAGATGACGGTGAAAATGATTTTGATGATGAGGATGACGAAGATGGTGGTAAATTACTATTGCTTTATTCATTGATTTGGTAGTTGCTAAATATCGCTTCTGTCAAAACCATTAACCAGAGCTATTGCCTATAAAGTTATTAATACTACATAGTGTCATAACTAGTAGGAAATTAATTAATGAAATTGTGTTCTCAATATTGTAACTGGGATGAATCAGTTTTAATTTGATGGTAATAGCTTCAGAATTGATCAGACCATTTTCTCTTACAAATTATTTAGTGATTGTATATATAATTTATTTTACTGGCATATTTTCTGCATGAAATCTACAGAATATTATGACAGCCATTTAGTCGAGCGGATTCCCCCAATTTCTGTGTTAAATTGTACGAGTTAGTCTTTTGTATGATTTATAGAGGATGACGATGCGGTAGTTGTTGAAGAGGAAGACACCCTGGGAAATGAGGATGATGACGATGACGATGAGGATTTAGACGGGGAAGATGAAGAGGATGAGGAAGATGATGACGTTGGACTTGCGGACTTGCAGAGGGACGATTTGGAAGATGACAATGAAGACTATGCCCCAGGTATGTTCATACCGACTTTTATAGTCTAATTATTACTCATTCAGTTATATGTTGCAGGAAAGCAATTGTATATCGCTAAACGTTGGGTGTTGACTCTACATATATGAATGAAATCTGCGTATCTAATACGTTATTTTATTGTTCAGCTTATTATTTGTAATATCATTAAGAGCATTTGATGAGTATGTATACGAAATAGTAGATGCACTAATAATTGATTTGACGTTGCAAACTATTGTAGTGTATTGAACGTTGTATAAATAGTTATTATAATATATTACAAAACAATTTTAGGGGTGTCGATAGTTTGATAGCAAGGTGTATCCAGTGTAATGTGTTATTATAACTGATTTGTTTAACAGGGCTTTTAGTTAGTTATCCAAAACTACTTTCTTGGACAATGTCAACATTTATTATTCTTTCAATAGCCAAATAATTTATTTTAATAGTATCTTCATTTCTTCCAAATACATTTATGTCTGTAGTCACTGTTTTTGATATAGTTTTTGAATGTTCTGATTTATGCTCCCTTTCAACTTTGTTTAATGAATCAGTATACATTATTCCTGTTTCCATTTTTCACAAAACTATATACTACTAAATTTCCATTAGTTAAGTAGTATCATGTTACATTGGTAATGATGCTTGCCTTGTTCTCTGCCACTCAGAAGAGGAAGAAGACAACACGGCGGAAGACGAGGATCTCCTCGGCGAAGAGGAGGGAGATGAGGAGGAGGAAGAAGAGACCCCTGCAGAGTCTGAACGACGAGGAGTGAAGAGGAAACACGACGAAGAGGAATCTAACGACAATGGGACGGAATAAGGATTCTTTACATTTGTATTATCTGACTCTACCATATAACAGGCCGTTTGCATATCCCTCCCCCTCCCCTCCCTCCCTTCATTCATCATCAATTTTTACTCTACACTTAGTTCCATCTCTCTATAAAAAATCCAAAACTCTCGGGTCCTCCATTTCATCGCATTTTTACTGCATTATACTAATAATACGATTATTTTACATCATTTCTTCTTCCTACTTTTTATTTTTAGCTTCCACGTGTCTGAATGTGAGTGTTTGCAAGCCTATTTCTCGTTTATGCAGCTACTATATTACTTCCTAGTCTGGATCTCCAGCCAATTTAGACCATTGTTTCTCTTCATCAATTTGCATTTATATCCTCTAGTTGCTAGTGTTTCATTTCTCGAATCATTCACCACTTTTGTAATTAATGATTCTTTCGCTCCATGTTTTTTATTCCCGACCGAACTTGTACAATTTTTTATCTTTTGTCATTTTCTCTCTTTCTCTAAATTAAAAGCATGTCAATCCACATTGACCATCAAAATAAGAAATCCATTGAATACATAGTAAGTTAATTTCCACTGCATTTGCCCCCAATATAGTCGGTCTTGTCCCGACGCTGTTCATGTTTGATACTTCTTATTCCCCTGAACCGTTTTCCCTGCCCGTGAGAATCTGGGTTCATGCACTCTCATTCACTCATCAACTCTATTTTGTAAGCAGATATATTTCTTAAGCACCTACCTACCCTGTATGATGCGACTGGATTTATGTGGATGTATATGATGTGCTTCATTATCTTCAGATTAGTGTAAAAACAGTTTTTTTACTTTGTATAATTAAATAATTGTGTGTTGTGTTGTCGTCTGCTCCTTATTATTATGATACTTGTAAATGGGTGTTTATAAAGACGCACAGTGTACTTTTAGTGACCCTTTTTTGACTCAAACGTCTCCCTGGTGATAACTTATTATGTAGGTGATTATACTTTGTAAACTGCAAGAGGAAAGTTATTTGACCTAATGTTCCAGTGATTGATTTTTTAAGAATACGTGGCTATTATTTATACTGTATTTGCCTAGATAACAGTCAACATTGAAAAAATCTATTTTAATCGATATCTAGTTATTGTAGCAGTCCAATGTTGATGCTGGGCCAAATATTTAGCAGTTTTTCACATATTATCAACTACAAGAACGATGAACATCTCCGTGGGTGTATATTTTTGAGTTATGAAAGTGCCTAAGATCACTGTGGATAAGGTATTTATAAATTGGGAAAGTTATGTATTTCATTGTAATTTTAATATCTGTTTACATTCTATTTTGGGCTGAGAATTGCGCCTGCCTGTATATGAGACGCCAAGATAGATAGGTTGTTTCTGTCGCATGCGTTACTTAGCTTGTGTTTCGTCTGATGATAATCTACAATAAATATATATATAGTTCAATATTGTTTGTTTTTCTTTCGGCTTCTTATTTCTTAATCTATATTATGGGTTGTTTTAATTGGAAATAAAGAGAATTTATACTTTAGTTATTGTATAATACACTTGTTAAAAATAAAATGTATTTGTAAATAGGATAAGAAAAATATAAATGATACCTATTCATTTGAAACTGATTTGTCATAGGGCAACGTTTATTAAATGTAGGCTTATTTTTTAAATGTGTGTGATAGTACGAATTTTTTTGCTTGTATTTGTCTTAAGCTTATTGAAACTCTTGATAGTTACTATTAATAATACATTTGGTATATCGCTGTACTCTGAACAAGGGAACTCGTTTCAAGGAATTGGTGAATTGATAGATTTATTTAATATTTTACATAGTATAGTACAAATATTAATGTATATTGCGGTTTATATATAATGTGACAGTAATATTATAGTCTTCATAGATACATGTGGCGGTTTTTCAGGGTATCTATATTATCAATATTATAATGACCTCAATTGTGTTGTCGAGAAAAAAATAGAATTGAAACATGTAATATGGAGAATTCTAATAATCTGGATTTAAAGTATGCCTAACATACTAAATTTAATTGTAAAATGTTAATTCCAGTTTTCTTGGAAAATACCAAATTTAATGTATTTCGATTCAAATCTAAGGTTCTTTTCGATACTAATTAATAATCATTATATAATTCCAAAACGAAAACCTGAGATTTTGGTATTCTCAAAGATTTGCGCATTGATTGAGGATAAAACGTAACAGTGATCTTTTATAAGAGCTAACAACATAATTATGAAATGGGAAATTTTGTAATGTTTAGTGTAAAAGCAAATATTCTTTGGTAATAAATTCGATTTTCTTTTCGGCAACATCAACCAAATGATTTAAAATACCTAATAATATACTGCTTATATCATTCAAATAATCAATAGCATATAAATGGAAAGTATGTATTCGTTTTCTGGGGACTACCATATCACTTTAAACTACTTTCCTGTATTCCTAGTCAGTCAGATGACGGTACAGGACAGCAGTTTGAGTCTGGGTCATGTTCTGTGTTGGCAGTGGTCGCACATTGTGAGTTTGAGCTGTTCGACTGTCGTTGCATTTGTCTTGATGGAATAATCACAGTAGAGGTTAATTGGTCAAATGACGCCAATATACAGGGTGGTAAGAAAGTTCAGCCCGGTTTTATATATTTTCCAGAATTTAGATTATAGTTATTATTTGACGTGTCTGGTAAGCCTCAACAGAAATGAATATTAAGAGTCTCACTACCGTCTGGTTAGCCTCACCTTAGTTATCTTATTAGTACGATCATTAGCCTCATTACCGTCTGGATAGCACAAACGCGTCTGATAAGCGCGAAACGAGGCTTATCAGACGCTTATTATTATTTGAGGCGCTTACCAGATGCTTATTATTTTTATTTCGATCGATTTCTGGGTTAAGATAGCTACTAACAAAATAAAATAGTATTGTATTTGAGTTCCCAACTATAACAAGAACATTATAGAAACAGCTTCGTTTCGCGCTTATCAGACGCTTTGATGCTATCCAGACGGCAATGAGGCTAATCGTACTATAATAATAATTAACTGGTGAGGCTAATCAGACATGTAATATTATTATTATTAAAGATAAAAAAATTCTGCCCGTCCGATTTTAGAATTTATGCTATCTAAAAATTTAAATCTATCCTAAATCTATGAATTTTGAATCCAAAATTGTCTAAGTCATGTATAATTGTAAATCATTATACTTGCTGTACAAACAAAGCATGGCTTGACCAATTGGAACAAAGAATAGCAGCTGTTAAATTGTATTACAAGAATGAAAATGAGGCAAAAGTGAGTCGCTTAAGTTATTTCAAAGATTCCATATACTGTGAAAATACCTGTTTGAAGCAACAGGGTCAGTGGCCGATTCTCCCCTATCAGGAAGGCCTATTACTGCCACTATCGATGAAAGGGAGGATCAATTACAAAGAATTTTGGCTGAAAGTGCCAAATCAAGCCACTGTCGTCTTTCATTAGAATTAGGAGTATGTCATGTTAGTGTACATAAATAAACTGTTGCGTAAATGAAATATGAAGCCTTAATATATCCCCCACTTGAACAAACTATAATTATTCCTAGCTTTAATTCATTATGATAATACCTGGTGGTCTGATGAAGCGTGTTTTAAACTTAACCGTTGTACAAACCGCCATAACTCCATGTATTGGGCCGTAGAAAACCCATGAGTATTTTGTGAAAAAGTTGTTAATCTTACACTTAGGGCTGGGTGTTTTGGCCGCCATATCTTCCCAAGGTATTAAAGGCCCATTGTTTTCGATGGCACAGTAAATGGTGAATAAGTACTTTGAAATGCTCCATATAATACTGTTTTGGCCACAAATACAAGAAGGGGCGTATTTTCCACAAGATGGAGTGCCCCACCACCTTTCACTATAAAGTTAACGTGCGTAATTGGCTTGATGAACACTTTGAAGGAAAATGGATTTGGCATCGAGGACCAATTGAATGGCCCCCACGGTCATCTGATCTAACCCCGCCAGATTTCTTTCTTTAGGGCATTAAAATTGATAAATTTGCAAACATTGATGTGCAGTTATGCCAAAAGGTGTGTGATTGTAGTGTACTGGTAGACCCAGAAGATGCTTGGAACATAATGGCGAACAATTTGAACATTTCAGTTAAAATAAAATAGCGCAGTTAATTAGATTATGTTTTAATATTCTATAAATTGATATATACATGTACGATTTGTTATAAATAATATACATTGTTCCGTATTTCGAAATCTGTCCTAGTCTTACTAATCGGGTGGAACTTTCTTAAACCACCCTGTATTTATGTTTAATAATAATAACACATAAGTAAGGAAATTTGGTGAATATTTGGTATCAGAGTTATATTAATGCGACATTGTTAAAGTCCTTAAAAATTGTATGTTTCAAAAAATGTTTACAAATATGAATTAATATTTCTTGAATTAAACTTAGTGATTAAGATGACACGCTGTGCCTATAATGTATAACACAACAATAATATTTATAGGATATCGAAATATGATTAATAATTGCTGATAATGTCGGCCTGGACCAGCTCTAACAACCAATTAAAATGTCGGAAAAACGTTTTGCTTCTATATTTTTTAACTCGCACCAAAACAAACGAAATAAAAAAAAGATACGTTTTGTAATGGAATGCGTGTGTGTAAAAGCTGTTATAAAAAATAGTTATGTTTTTGTTCAAACAAATTGTCGAATCTTGTTTAGCTCTAATTAGAAAGGGAAACCGTTTGAACTTTTCTAATTTGCTAACATTATTTCATTATCCATGTATTAGAATTATAAAATAGAATAAGAATAGTAGGAATATATTTGATTTGTGTATTTAAGTAAATATTTAAGTTCTCAAATGCCTATTATTAACATATGTCAAAAGTATTGACAAAACCCAGAGTAGAAATTAATGACACGTATTATTGTACTAGACATTTCGGTTAGTTAGGGGAGTGTTAGACTTAATAATTAAAAACTAGTAACTAACAAAAACGCCACTTCTTGTTGGTATATCTTCTTATTTTCGATTAAGCAATTTTGTTTAATTATTTTATTCATAAACTATCATTACCTATTTATTTATTATTTTAATATAAATATTCGTAAACATTATCAACGGTTCGTGGCTAAGTCTTCAAAAGTGATTTTAAAATGTGTAATTTCTGTACCGAACTGTTATGTCAATACTAAAGACGATAACATTTTTGATATAATGGTTTCGTAACAACAACACTTTAATCCATAACATTTATAAAATTCAATACAATCGGACAAAAATTAAAAACACAATTAAATGTTTAATGGTCAAAAATAGCCCCCAAAATGCCTGTTCTTCTTTACTTTATAATATTTTATAATTTTAAAACGGTAAAATAATAACGTATGTCATCATACTAGTTGATGTAACCTATTTCATTATCTTCATTACAAATTTGTTTTATCGAAGTAATTATTTAAATTTCACGATATCTATATCTGATAATCTATTGATTATTTTTGGCATTGGATATCTGTGTTCCAATAAACGTCGATTTTGAGCGTGTTGAGTTGCATAGATATTTGAAATACCAATTTTGAAATTTTCCAACACACTAAGCATTCATATTGTGCATACAACAATATACATTGGAAAAATATTCAGTTTTGCGTGAATTTCTTTAACGAAAAACGTTTTATCAGGTTTGGTAAGTGTATTATATATTTATTTGATAAGATTTACTAGTGCGTTACACATAATAAACATATATATTTCCACTCTATTTTATGGCTAATAGGGTTTAATTGTGTTGATTCAAGGAATAGTAAACGAATAAGACTAAAAGTATGATAATGCAAGTTTTAATTTAATAACATTATGTCGCTGTAATGTAAAATATATAATATACTCGTGCGCGATGGTGTGCGTTACGCTGAATGTATACATAGTATGCTAAACACGGGAGCACAAATATTTATCTTAGTTACTAATAACAATTATTTTAATCGAAACGGGGTGCTTTTGTACAATAATCTTTTACTTAGCAATGCCGAGCATCAATAAACCAAAAAAAAATGTAATAATTATGTTCGAGACGCTCGATGTTCGAGGCTGTATAGCGTAGATAACTACATGTTTAATGCATTTCCAATAATTAGAGATGAAAATACATCGAATAACACCTATAATTGGTTTATAAGTCTGTTTATTGATTAGTAATATCCATTTTACAATTGTTCATTTTGTACTTACTCGTGCGTTACGCTATAACGTTTCTTTTAAATTGATTATCTAAAATACATACTAAATATTAAATGACACCAATTGCATATTTTCTTCTTTTAAAATGGTCAAGGGATATAAATTCATCTGCATTTATACATTACCAACACATAATACAGTATTAATGTCAAGTCAAAGTATATTTATACAATTTATTATGTTTTCAAATTGCGTATGAAAAATATGAACCACTGACATACATATGGCTTGGAAAAAATCCTTATCTGTTGTAATTACAGAATTGTGTATATATTATTGTGACATCTTCTATTGTGATTTTTCAACACAGCAATTCAAACATTTAACTTAAAAGCGTCACGCACGAGTATATTATGTTCCAAATTCAATTTAGCACATATCATTACATTAACATATGTGTATTTATGTTTTAGGTATGCCACCTAAAAAACGATTAAAACTAAGCGATAAGAAGGATTCAGAAAATGTAGAGCGGCAGTTACTCTTGGCTAGAGATAGAAACCGAAAGTACAGAGAAAAAATGAAAGCAAATCCTGAAAAGCTCAAAATCTATAAAGAAAAGGCCATACAGAGAAGAAAAAAACACACCAAAATTGTAAAACATACAATGGCAAGGGATGCAGACTACCAAACAGTCCAGAGAGCTTTGTGGCGAGAAAAAAACAACGCAAGAAAAGAGTTGGACGAAGCTGAAGGAGCAGGGGTAACGGATGTCAGTTGGACTCAGTTTCAAAAGGATCTTGTCTCTGTATCCCAACAGAAAAGACGTCGTAGAGAACGACAAGAAAAAGAGGCTGTGAAAAGAGCGTTGTCCTCTGAAAATGAGAATTTGAAGAAAAAGGTGAAAGCCCTTAAAGTCGCACTGCATAGAAAGTCTACTGTAGAAGAAAAAGCAGCAGATGGTAGTGTTCCACCTTCTCCGACTCATGCCCTAAAACATAGTTTGACTAAGAAGAAATGTCCAGTGAAAAGAAAGAATCTAAGTAAATTGAACATGGTCTGGAAATACCGTATTCGATTGTTTTTAGAAAGCGATGAGATGTCCAAAATATTACCAGGGCATACAATCATTGACAAAACATTGTCAAATTTTGAACGAAAGAAAAAATGTTGGTCAGGAAGAAGAGTACAAAAGCGTGTGTTGAAATTCAGATTGGTGGATTGCTTTGTCATATTCAAAGAGAAATACCCAGCTTTTGAAAAACATCTTAAAACCTTTATGAAGTGGAAGCCCATAACTATATTGACGGCGAAACAAGGTGCGAAAAAGACAAAGTGCGTATGTACATACCATTCAAACATCAATCGTAAAATTGCAAGCCTGAACATTCTATGTAAAAGGACAAACAACACTGCATTGATAGTAAGTAATGCTGATTCTCTTTGCTCATACATGCTATGCAAGAAGAAAGACGGCGATATGAACTTTGCTCCTCAATGTATTAATGTTCAATGTTGTCAATGTGGACCAGAACTGCTTCTCGAGCATTATAGCGAATTGCTGGAGAAGAACGCGAACTCAGTCATAACCTGGACAAAATGGGGAATTGTCACGCACAAAAAACGAGACAAGAAAACTGGATTAATAGCTGAAAAAACATTCCAAGAAGTCATCTCAAAGTCGGGCTTTTTAAAGGAGTTAATTGATGAGCTCATGCTGGAAATGAGAACATTTCCTCTGCATGTGTTCAGGGCTCAATGGCAGTGGACCCAGCTGAGAGCCATCACAAACCAGTTGCCTCTTGATGATATTTTGATAATAGCGGACTTTAGCGAAAACTTACCCGTTCAATTCTCAGAGGAAACGATTGCATCGCATGTTAAGTCAACCAGCACCACTCTGTTTGTTAGTGCTATATATCGCCATTCCAGGGATAGCACAACAGAAACACCTTCTGTAATATTCGAAAATGTGAACATTTTCTCAGATTCGAGTCAACATGATAGTCATCTTGTACATCAATGTATGCAGACAATCATGTCCCATTGCAATATCAACTACCCTGAACGCACCATCAAGCGTATCCATCGCTTCACAGATGGATGTGCTGGACAGTTCCGCTCAAGACATTGTTTACGTGATATTTCATTTACGGCGAAGGATTTTGGAGTTAAAGAACTCATATGTAACTTCGGGGAAACTTCAGAGTTTAAGAATATAACGGATGGCTTAGGTGGCGTCGTCAAACAGTTAGTCACTTCGCGAATTATTAATGACGATGAAGTTGTTCTGTCAAAGGCAGCCGACGTAGCTGTATACTGTCAGAGAAATTTTACTATCGCCAATTCCATTGAATTGGTCAATGATGGAGTGCAGGACAGTCGGAAACTCGACAGACGAGTATTTTATTACATAGCGGAAAGCGACATCAATCGTGACAGACCTCAGCGTCTTGGTCGTCTTGTGACTGGTATTCTCAAAGTACGCTGTATTCGTTCAATTCAACCTGGTTTCGTCGCGATGAGAAATCTGTCATGCTATTGTACATCCTGTCTATTAAACCACTGGGATGACTGTAATAATAAAGAGCATGTCCTACAATACGAAACGCATCATTGCAGACCTGAAAGGTATGTATAGATGGAGATATTTATTAGTTTTGGTTAAGTAGACAATAAATATATCACGTACAAATGCATATTATTACATTTCAGCAATCTCCTGAAGTGTTGTGATCCTAGAAACCAATGCACACTGCAATCTTTGAATGAAAAGTAAGAAACGTAAAATTGTATCGATTAATAAAATAGGAAACATAGGTATTATATATAAAGGTATTATATAACAGTTGTTTTTAGTTGTTGGTTTACTTATCTGAAATATTCCGAAATTTGAAATACTATAAATATATTATATAAACAATGAGATTAAGCAGAAACATAACTTGAAATGTATTTATTATAATAATATATTATTATATAATTATATATATATATTATATAATTGTATATTTTCAGTCAACCAGCCGGTGATATTAACATCGCAGAAGATACTTCCATTACGAAACTTGCCATTGCGAAACCTGTCATTACGAAACCTGCCACTAAGAAACTTGCAATTACAAGACCAGCTGATGTTCCAGTCACGGAAGTGCCAAAACAAACAAGTACCCGAGGCCGCCAAATTGTTCAAGTGGACAAATATTCGTATTATCAGTGATAATCGCAAAAATTGCATTTTACTCGTGCGCGATGATATTGATATACTTTGGATTAGCAGGTTGCATTAACAGTTGTTTTTAGTTGTTGGTTTATTTGTTTACTATGTTAAAGTGATACTATTCAACTTTTGAATACTATTATGAGGTTTTACCAAGTCGTAAATACATAATGTTGAAATATTTAGTTTACATATTACTTTTTTAATATTTGTTTGCCCAAAAGAATTATTCCGAAATTTGAAATAGTATAATAGAATCATACGTCATGATGCATTATAATATTTACCTTGACTTTTGTATACATTTTTTGCACATTAGCTTAGTTACATACCCATTTATTTAAAGATTGAAAAACTTTAATTATTTTACTCGTGCGTTACGTTTTTTCTAGATATTTTTATCATTGCAAATCTTAATTTATGCATTTATTATTTAACATTTTCGGTTATTTTTTGTTAGGCAACATGTTCTATGTCTGCAGATGTAAGATTTACAATTTTCTAATAAGATAGGATTGCATTAAGTATCAATTAAATAGAACAGACAGAGCATGTGGTTGATATTTGTTGTATTTTTGAAGAAGAAAAAAATTTCACCACATTTTAGTGCATGCAAACATAAACATATATGTTTTTAATGATAACTGTATAATCTCTTACCTATTATCATACTTTCAAGAGAAATTGTCATGATCTAATTATCAAATTTGCTGTAAAATAAAATTTTGTAAATATCTGCCTGACCCACGATAGATATGATGTAAAAAAAAATCTATACACTAACTTATCGTCATATTTCATATTCATAGAATTCATTATATTGCTGTCATAATAAAATGTTTAATTAGAAATTATGAAGATTTTAATTTTTTTCTTCCAAAAAATCCTATTTTAAGACTTAGCCCTTAGTTGTTTGAATGTAGGCAAAATGATTGAAAAAAAACGGAACTGAAGATCTTATATAATGTTGTATTATATAGTATTGTCATAGAACCCCTGGAGAAAATGACATGTACGTATACTTATACGTGACGTATACGTCTAGGCAATACTTAAAACGTGTTATATAGTAGTCACTGTAATGTACTTAAATGCTATATCGATATATGCTAATATCCGCAATACAGTATATACTTCAATTTTAAGGTACATATATATAATACAATAATTGTAAGTATAAGAATCTTTTCCATTTCTAGAAAGACATAATTGCATATTCATGTTCATAAAAATAATTTTAATGAATACAACCCCATTTATTAAAATCTTCACCTGAACAAAATTTTAACAACAAAAATCTGAATAAATTTTTTGAACTAATTTTCTACATATAAGAACGGAAATCGCATGAAGTTGATATGCTGTGGAGCACTATAATAATTTTCAATTTGGGACAGTATAGTTATATCTCATGGTGTTTAATTATAGTATATAATATATATTATATTTATATATATACCTTAATCATTTTATATGTTTTGTCTTATTTATTCGGTTTTAATAATAATTAGAATCTCTGTCAAATTTATAATTTTTTAATCTATATGATGTTTACCAATAACCTAATTTGGCAACGCTACATTAAAATTTAATAAAATAAATTAATTTGTTATTTTATAATAACAGCAGATATCGTTTATTTTTATACAAAAATATAGCTCACATTTCATTGCTCCAAACTTGTAAAATTTGAAATTGTGAATATATAGAATATTATAGGTATATTCTATAGGTATATAGGTATTTATATATCTATATATACAGGGTGGCCAGGAAGTCACCGCCCCTATTTATAATTCATTATCGAATCACTGACAATCAATATCGATGGTTATGATTTTTTTAATCACTGCATTTTAATATAGGGTCATAGATTTAACATCGTAGAATAATAGTTGAATACTTTAATAAAAAGAGGGGCGGGCGGTATAAATGTTAACAAAGAATTCAATTCTAAAATGATTATTGATCGATTAATCAATATCTTCAATATAGTAATTGTGAAATACCTAGCATTGTATTTTGAACCGCTTACTGAATAAACAAATTAAAACGAGTTTACTTTAAAAACAGTGGAACGGCAGCAATATTTTGGTTAAAATATAAAAGATTGTACAGATTGTACAAATATTATAAAAATGCAAAATTTATGACGAATAGTGTATTATACATTAAACAATATATAAATATAGGTTACAAACAATATCGATGACCGATTTAATGCGAATATGTTTTTAGTAATAATTGTTTAACAGTTCTATTTTTTAAATATTTCATAACGAGGTGTTAACATTACCGTTAAGCTTGCTGCACTACGCTACTTTTCTTTTCAGAGTTTTGTTTTACTGAAGTGGTAAATTTATTGCCACTTCTAAATCTACAGATTAGAGAAGTAATATTATAGAATGCTAGAATAAAGTACTGAAAAATATAATTCTATAACTACACTTACCTGACTTACACTAGTCTCAACAGTGTCATTTGTCATTGACATTAGCAAATTTTAAAATTATACTTCTAAGTTATAGCCATGACACCTGGAATCTAGATCCTGATTAAAATTAAGTAAATAGTTTAGTAATAAAACATTACTTTTTATATTGCTTGATCTATAAAAATTACCTTTGTGTTACTGTTAGTGTTATGTGCCCACATGGTTTTCTTTAATTATATATTTTATATACTATTTCTAAATCACTAGACCTAGTAAAGTGTAAACAAAACTCTAGTCTAAGTCAAAGACTAAACAGTAAACTTAAATTATATTTGAATATTTTAAAATTACTTTTTAATTATTCAAACCTGGCTATACAAAGAATTTATAATTTAATATATATATATATATATAAGTATTGCATGAAATATGGATTACTCTTTGACAGATTTACTGTCAACTACAGATTTACTTTGTTACTGTTTTTCAGATAACATTAACAATTTCAACATTTAATTTTTATTGACTACTTAGCTATACTATACATTTAACAGTTTTGATCACCATTTTTACACTATTAATATTATTAATAATCAATTAATAAAAATTAAAAGAATAATAGCTTATAGCTTTATTTAGTAATGTTGTACTTTACATGCATAAATTCAAAAAATTCATAAAATGATTTTAGTTGTTTTACTTGAATAAAAAATGAATTTTTTGTTTAAATAGTCATTTATTTATTTCCATCTAGCATTATCTATTTGCGTGCCAAATGCAAAATTTGCTGCCAGTTTGGCACATCAGATGCACTGTTCCCTTCTTATCTACATGAGTTTATGTGGAGACAGACAATTTCTGAGGCT
>JAYRBW010109413.1:0-18395 GCA_036023295.1 Invenusta paracnida
GTCTATATATGTATCTATGTTTTGGTCAATAGATTTTTTTCACAGGCGCTCAATTTCATCGATACAGCCTATACTTGTCTATCTAGCATAATAATGAAAGATATTAGTTAGAGAAAGATTAAAAATTTAGATTAATTTAAAGATAACCTAATATATTGTGGTAAATATTTAAAAGTTTCTATTTGGTTAAGTGTAAGATTAGCCGTAGAATGAGGACCAAGAAAAATAGTTAAGGAGGCTTTTCTACAATGAACTTTGAAACAATTCACCTCGCCATTTTAAAAATAACAGTAATTTTGCAAAAAATACTAAAAACCCACGTTTTTACAAACTGGATTTTAATTAAACCTTCACGGTAATTGATTTATAAATTCGCGTAGATGTTTCATCCATTTCATTTGTAGTATTGTACTATAATGTATTGTACAGTATGAACATTTCCCATATCGTATACCCCTTTTGTGTTACAGTGTCGAAATATATGTAGTTATTCTTTGTATGTTATATCTGTTAATTTAATCAATATACAAGGTCTTTTCTGTATGCTACATACTATTCTTATAGGATCATAGTTACACGGTATAAATATATACGAATAATTATATGAAGAATATCAACAACCATAGCGTAAAAATTAATGTATATAAATGTTATTTAAAGTAAGCAAAATTAACTTATTTTTATTTCAGGACATTTCTATAATACATATGTACATATATCATGTAAAGTTTACTGAGAAAATGTATTTTAACGTAAAATTAACTGTATTTCTTGGATATTACCGTTCATTTTTAACAAAAAAAACTAACTATGAAGAAACGTTTCATTTAACGTTTCATAATGATATAACTTACATATATAAATTTTCACTTTACTGTTGAGAAAGTATAAAAGATAATTACAAATTTATTGATTTAGTTTAATTATGTATGTAATAATTGATAGACTAATAAGATTTCAATACAGAGCTCAGAACAAAAAGGTATAAAAATAGAATCCTCATTGTACTTTCAATATATCATGTAATAAATATCAATAATATCAAATGAAATAATCGACTCCAATATATGTCAACAATTATTTCTAACATTTTCTATTTTCAAGAATTTTAAAATTATTGTTTACATATATTTGAGCCGATTTTTTCATTTAATATTATTGATATATTTATTACATGATATATTCAAAGTATAATGAGGATTCTATTTTCCATACTTTTTTGTTCTGAGCTTTATTATTGTAATCTTTATAAGTCAATTAATCATTGCACTTATTATAATTAAATATAAAATAAATTTAGGCGTTACAAAAAGAATTACCTATAACATGATTATGGATTCAATTTAATTATACATAGTTTGAAGTTACATTAATAAATTAATAAAGTAACCGTTTTAATCATAGCGATAAGGTTTTAATCAATCCGTAGAATATCATTATAATCTGTACTCGTATATTGCTTTTTGAATTTAAATTACAATTTTAAGATACATCGCAAGGGTTATATATATATAATAAATAATGGCTTACATAAAAACCACAAAGAGTCTGTTAAATAAAAATTAATATTTTGTTTAGATCAATTATGAAAAGTAGATTGAATATAAGCCTTAGATAAAAAGTGCTACCCTTAGAGTTAGGAAAATATAGAATGCATCTAATGAGACAATTTATTTGCAAAAGATAAAATCTATCAAAAAACATTATTCGTAAATATTTTGTAGAGATGATTTATGAAAGAGGATATATTATATAGTAACATGATCAGTTAATGAATTGCAGCCCAATTATCTCACTCATTCTGATGCTTGAATCTCTCCTGTTCGGTTTGTCGAATCTCGGTCAACTTCTTGACTTCTTCATTGAGGAAGCGATTCATATTCTGAAGAACCCGACAGGTCTCTTCCATTGCTTTGAGTTGTGTTGTCGTGCGGGCTAGAACCTCGTTTGTGGTTCTAGAACCAGAGAATAGAAAGAGATAGTTAATTACGTACCCATCAATGAGTTCATTTCTCATGATAATTAAGTAAATTTTTAAATACAACATTAAGATAATTATTAACATAAGATAACATTAAGATAACATTAAGATAATTATTCAATTTATAGTATAATATATTAGTTCAAAATTAAAATTAATGAGTTAATAATTTTTGCATGGAAGATAAAAAAAAATTATTTGCAAAAGTGATTGTGAATATTTCTATCTGTTATAGTGAGAATATAATATTTCTTGATAGAATCTGTATGAATTTGATCAGGTTTAAAATAAAACTTTCGAAAGTATCCGAAGAGTATTTATATAAAATGACCATCTAGCGAAAATATTACATATGTAGTTAATATAGATGCGGAGAAATGCATGATTGAAGTCTCAAGAGACATTCTTCTAAAAAAATACGATCACATTTAAAATAAAAATGTTATATTACTTGATTGAAATTAATAATCAATTAAAGTTTGAAAATGTAAGAAGTGAGACTTATATAGCTGCTAAAATGTAAGAATGTGAGTCAATAATGGCTCAGTTGTACATATATGCAAAATACGAAATATTGAAAAATAGGACAATAACTTACTTTTCTGATATCTTCGAGACACTGGAAAATATAAATAAAGTTTATCTAGATAATGAAATAGAATAATAATAATGTTATAGAATAAAAAACTTCATTCGACTCTTTATTATTTTTTTCACAAATTGATAAAATCAAAGGATTTTTATTAGTTGAATACAAATATTTAAGAAAAAATCTTTTGGGTATAGTTTCAATATATTTATTTTAATATACCTATACAATATATGGAGATGTCCCCCTGCAACTGCATTTTCCAAGGAGTTGTCTAATAATCAAATAAAATTTCCAAACAAAATCTACTAATTATAATTTGTTTAAATTACATTGAAATATATATTACTGAAAAAGAAGATTATATAATATGTCTTTGTTAAAACTTTTGATAAAATAGAATTTTATTATACTTGATGTTATTATTATCGATTATTAGTTTTAAAGAAAAGGTATCATTTTCTATCAATCTCTAAATGGAAACTTCTATTACCATTGTTAATATATATATATTGTAAGAATTATATATACATATAAAGTTGTCCTTTTAGCGAGACAGTAATCATGCATATAATAAGTAATCCATAAATAATGCCGCACTTAGAAATTTTCGTTTTAAATAAATTTTAAAGTATTTTATATCTTACATCTTTATATATATTGATGGACATGTATGATTATATAAATACTTCCTATTGTTATTATTAAAGTATTTAGGTAATATGCTTAGTTAGAATATAGGAACGCGCCTAGTATAGATAAGATAAATTAAAAATAAAATTGCATGTAAAATTAAATTATAAAATTGTATGAAAGGTGCGGTGTTATTTATGGACGAGTTTGTATGAGTATTTGAGAACTCGGGATAGATCAATCATCTTTATACATATCTAGGCGATTTACCTTTTAGATATTATTGCAATAGCAATCGTTTAGAAGACTAATCCATAAATATACATATATGTATAACCAACAAGTCAGAAAAAAAATTCGAATGAGTTTGTAAAATAAGTTTGTTATTTTTCTGACAAAAGTATAAAGAAATAACGATTCAATCAAGAAGTTTCATTGCATAAAGACAATTATCGGCATGAAATTCGATACGCCTTTAATTATTTATTTTTACATAGAAAATAAAGAAATGATGGTTAGCTCTAAAACAAATAATTATAAAAGTTGACTACGTATATGATATATACTCGATTAGCATTCTGTTAAAGATGGAACATACAATAATTGATTGCGTCTAATGCGAAATACTGTCTATGAGTGTTAGGGAGTAATAAGGTTTTAGACATATATTTATAGAAAAAAATAAAGAACTAAGCAATTCATAAAATAATCCTTTCTAATAAATTAAAATTTCTAATTAAGAAAATAATTGAAATAAAATTGAGAAATATATATTTCTTTATATTAGTGTTCTATGCCCCTATGTCCCTTGAAACCCCTCAAGGGACAAACCATGCAAATAGGATTTGCAATTAAGCCCCGTATTCAATACCGGTATTAATTTCAATTTGATAATCGACCAAATGCTTCAATGAAAAATGTGAAAATATTTTTATTTTTAAATAAGTTAATGTAAACAAATTTTTAGCAAAAATTTTATTCGAATAAAATCGATTATCGAATTTTAAAATTATACAATTACTTAAAAAACATATTATAAAATATAGTTACTTAGCATAATGCACTTCTAATGGATCCACAGCGCAATAAAACCAAATATAATTTTAAACCGAATTTCTTCTAGTGGACCAATAATTATTCTTTAAAGCTAATTGATGTTCAGTGACAGGGCTAACTGAACTCAGGCCGATATGAAACTCGTAGTTTGATATATACAGTCGGCTCTGTGTTACCTCGAAACCTTCTTCGATACCCTAGAAAGAGGGCTTTACTCACTCTTTGTCCTTCTCCTGTAGAACTCGCTCAATTTGCTCCAATCGGGTAGCCTTCTCGTCTAACTCAACTATTGTGTGTTCTCGTTTGGCGAGCATCTCCTTGAGACAAGTCTCTCGGTTGAAGGCCTGGGCCAGGTCACGCTTAAGATTCCTGCATCGTGATTGGTGGATTGTGAAAGGGGGCAAGAGAGTAGGTTTAATAATTGATTTTATTGAATTGATTATTTGAAATTTTTACTCAAAGTAACATACATTGTTGTTGCTTGCTTAATTTAAATAAAAATGTGTGATTTCAATTTAGTATTACAAATTTCATTAAAAAATGTGCAGAGAATTAAAAGTAAATTGAAGCGTATAGCACATAATATGGTAGAGATATTACACTAAGTTCGACAACATGAAGTTAATAATAAACAATATTAATATATTAGATTTGAAATTATGCACTTTATGCATTATTATTAGTAGTATTATACAAAAGTATTTCTAGCAATATTTTTCACAATTGTAAATTATTTAAGAAATTTTATATTTTGTGTATTTTATTACATAATACCCAGCATTATGAACAAAACCAATTGATCTGAATAAACGTTTAAATATCGCCTAAATACACGTCTATATCACACATATTTCTAGCATATTTATCGTTGGAATCTTCTAGAACATATTCTGTGACAATTAATTGTTATTCCTAGTCCTAACTGACATTCTTTGATAGTATTTGACTTCCTTTTTCAAACTTTATAACTCGTAATTTATTTCTTATTTATTTGATTTTGCTTTAAATATTTTATCTATAAAATTGATGTTATTAGTATGTGGTAGGTAGGCCCATTTTGAGGTGTACAATTTCTTATGTGTATACGATAAACATCTTAGTTACTAGATAGAGATCATTTCACCTTAGTTCACGTTAATTCACCTTGGGCGTAACCGTTCACGTGCCTTAAAAAACAAACTAAGCTATTTGATTATCTTTAAGAAAGAGGTAACAAATTTTTTTAACTCTGCATATAGTAAAGGCGAATGAAATATTTTGCTCCGCCCCTTCAAAAAGTTTTTATACGCAATATATGCATATAGTTAATAAAAGTATATGTAATCATATTTTAGTTCTCTGTTTTTTAACACAAGAGGAAGTTTCTATCGATTTGGAAAATTAAAAATTTCATTTCATTCTACAAAGTCGTGTAATGATGCCAATAAATGACTTATTTTACTAATTTCCATAAAAAATTAACAAATATAGCAATCGATTTTTCTTAGAAAGCTTACACCTTTTATTTCATTGTGGTGTATGGGTTCACCTCAAAAAATCAAAGTTTTGTTATCTAAAGTAACTTACATTATTGACTGTGTGTGCGAAACTACAAGGAAAGTATGACATATTCTTCCAATGTCGTAAACAATAGTGTGAATCAATAAAGTTGGTTCGTAGCGTAAAATACAGATGCCACATATGCCTTGCACTAAAAAATGGGTACAATAAAATTGCCTAAAGTAATTTAGCTATATATAGTTCACTGGTTGTAATATTAGCTACAGCTCACGCCACGTATACATACGCCCAGACAAAACTAAGAGCCTAACTATGATTTGACACAGACAATTAAGGAGAGAGAGAAAAAATGGAAAATAGTCGATTGTATAAGCAGGCGATGATATAGTGGGCGTTTTGTGCGGGGTTGACATAAACAACAATTGGTATCCTATAGCAACACTGCTGCAAACGTTATGTGTGCAGAGGATTCTCTATAGAATGTTGATACGTTTGACATCCATGATAGAGGAATTGTTGCGGAAGCATTGACTTTGTAGGACTTTAGTCAGCGCACTAGACGTCTATTTTAAGAACAATTCAGAGTAATATACATATACTATACAAGAGCAGGCTGAGACATTTATTGAGGTTCCAAAGGCGATTCATAAAAATGGATGAGATAAGGAAAATATGTAGAGGAGTTAACAACAATACACCATTTAATTATGTAGGTAGTGTAGTCAGCTGTAGCTCTGATACTGGGTGGCGGTACCTACGCTGGAACGTGCAATGGGCGCATATACAAATAAGAAAGGGTATAATTGTATGTTAGCACATTTGATATGTAGCTGTTAACAGATCCTGCAGTTCTGTGGGAGAAAACATACTATACAATATTGCGATCGTATACTGAAGAAGCCATATTGACAAGTTCATTCACCAAAGGCAGTAACTAAGCGCAAAAATACGTAACACAGTGCTGAATTGTAGTTAAGTATAACTCGATACATAATTTAGTGTAGAGCAGAAAATTCTAAACAGTAGACTGTTTAAGGTGATAATTATAAAACAATACATTAAATTATATCGATAAAATTATGTCATGCAACTGTCTTTTGTATCCTTTTATATATTGGTTAAAAATAGCTATATAGTCAACCGTCCAGGCCTAATTTTGATTGTTATAAACATTGTTTTATCTTCGTTTTATAGATGAGAAAAAGGGAATAAAATGGCAGTATAAAAACAGAAAACAGTTTAAACTCTAATTTAAACTCTAAAGTCAAATTGACTTCTCATAACGTGCAATCGTAAAATCACTAATTTATATTTCTTATTTTACTATATACTTCAATTACCACTACGTAGACGCTATGCGGTTTATTATTTGCCAAATTTGAATTAATTTTGTCAATATTTTAGATAAAAATACACATAGACACTTTTGGTTTGAACATAACTTTCAAAATATAAATATTGATTGTTAAGGAGTGTAAATACTATTGTTAATTTTTGTTCCTACATTATATAAAATGTATTACTACGTTTATCACAATGATTTCCACTTCAATAATTTTGAAATTAGTTTTTTTTATTAAGATGACCAAATAATTAAAATTCAACTAATATACATATATATATTGAACCTAGAAAATAAGATGAAGAGTTCAACTTACAAAAGTTCTTTTTCCAATTCGTGAACTCTGATAATGGGATCCATTTCTTTGTCAACCACGGATTCGTCTGAGAAGGATCCACTGATAACCCAGTTATGAAATATAGAGGGAACAAATAAATATTTTAATGTTTATTGCAATGATTGATGGCATTTCTTCATAGAAGTTGTACGGAGATGTTTTGCTTCACCCCTTCATCTGAAAGGGGTAGTTGAGTTGTTTGGAAAAACACTACCTTACTATATACTATTATTAATTTTTAAAGTGTCAGTTTGGTTTGTGAATATAAAAGTTTAATTAAATAAGCGGGAATTGATTCTTCATTACTCAATACTTTATACAAATATATTTGTCATAAAATATTGTATATAATTTTATGTAAATTTTATATAATTTTTAAATTTAACGGTGATAATAAATATAATGAAATACTCGTATATAAATCCAATACATTAAAAAAATCAAAGCCGTTTTAAAATAGTTATATTCGTAGTCTTTTAAACAACTAGGTACTACAGAATATCAATATTCTAGAGATTTCATTGTTAAAACAAATAAAGTTAAAACTTACATTTAATTTTAATATTTAATATAAAATCAAATATTTTCCTGCTTTTTCTTATTGTTTATTATTATAAGTTTCTTATTGTTTTCTTATTTTTTTCTTATTGCTATAGAAAAAAATGAAGACCATAATAAGGAATTTTCTTGATTTCAGTTATTATAGTCTAATTCTACTTTATAATTTTAAAATCTGTATTTGATTGATTTCACTCATACATTAACACTTAGTAATAATAACACTTAAATTATGCTACGATTGAAGTAAATTTCTATAAATTATTAAGAACAAAAATATCTGATTGTAACAATAATAAACCTCAGTTGTTATGTTTTAATCAAAGCAGAAAATGAAGATTTTTCTAAGTTGTACATTTTTAACGTTTGACGATCGCTTGTAGCGTTCTTATACGTTCGTTATGCGTTCACAACCGTTTGTAGTAGTATCCTTTTAGAAAAAATGATACCAGTACACAACATTATTAAATTGGAACGAATGAAACATATTCAAATATATACAAAACAGATTAAGGTACCAAACCAGATAAAAACAATATACGATAACTTTAACAGCAGAGCTGTAACTAGCTAGAGAAATAAACACAATCTCCAGGTATATAGATTTAATAAAGAAATAGGCAAAATGTATTTATACAATTCAGTAATACAATGGAATAACTTAAAGTCGGATATTAAGGATAATGATTCAATCAATACATTTATTAATACTTGCACAAAAATATTACTAAAAGAAATATAATTAAAAAAATCCAAACTCTCCAAATATATATTTTTTCTACGCTTAAAATCTCCATTGTAGTACAATTAGATTGGCATGTGCCTCCTTTGTACTACCTTACCACAAGTATAATTATACATACCCCAACAATGCTATTATTTAGACATTTATCTTTTAACCGAAATATTTACATATTATCAAATTTTAGTAATTTTTGCATTATGACAGTATTTTATGATATCTGATTTTATAATGAATATGATATATATGCATTTCGATTTGTATTTGTATTTGTATTTGATGTACTCATATTTCATTTATTGTGGTAAAATAAATATATTATTATTATTGATATGCATGTTTACGTTCTTTCAGAGAAAATCGAATGCAACACGAAGGCAATGTGGACAGCTTTAGTCATGCGTTCGTTATGCCATCATTACACGTTTGGAATCTTCTGTACCTGTATGCATGTACATCTTTTCTTTGGTACATAAATAATCATTTAACTTAAGTTATTTATCGTTGTGTATTCTCGTTTGTAGGTAAAAGTATGTTTAAAAAGGAAAAAAGGTTTTAAAAAAAAATGCAATTTGCTTTGTCACAGTGCATTAATTTTGATGTTAAAGTTTTAAACAAAAATTAGTAGACTTAATAATCTTAGTAAACTTATTTTCGTCTCCATGTATTTAATTGGTTGAATATATTTAACCATTTCAGTAAGTCTTAAATATTTCAACATTTAGATAAAAAGTTAAATAAGCTATTTTATTAAAAATTCAATAATGTAATCATTTCCCATAAATTAAATTGTTCGTTTTAAAATACAAACAAACAATAACGAATTATAAATTAATTAAGCAATAAGAAGCTAGCAATTTAATCAATAAATACAAAGATCAATAGATAATATGTAATCCTCACTTTGAGCGCTCCTCCTTGGGCACCCCAGAGTCCAAACTCGTGCTCTGCGAAGAGTGGAGGGCATCCGGGGACCCCTCACCTGTGACCGTACTCTGAGTCATGCCTCCCTTTCCAACCCCTCCAGTCTCACCCGCACCACTCCCAGCAGCCAATGACGTCCTCAAGGCGGGAGGGGGCGGGGCCTTTGAACCAGCGGGACCGGATTCCCCTGCGGGCCGATCGATAAGTGTGTCATAATTGAATACTTCTTCCTCGTCTTCCTCCTCCTCATTTTCAAGTTGATCGTCGTCTTCATCCTGATTTGTTTGCTCGGCCTCTTCATCACCGTCGGATATAGAGCTCACCTGTCGCCTTGGTAACGATCCTGACATTTTGTTGTTGTAACGCTTTCTGGCGGCGTCATGGTTTGTGGAGTTGGGAACACCGGTTGTGAAGGACTGTGAGAGTGTCAACTTCATTTCGGTGAAGTTGACATCTATGACATGAGGTGAAACAAATGTCAATTGTAGAAAGCGTTACAAATTGTAGTAAATTATTTATTACAAATAACATTTAAAAATTACTTAATCGATTTGAAAAAATGTAATCTTACTTAGCTACGAGTGAATACTAATTCGACCCAGATTCTGTCAATACAAAAATTCATGTATGAAAATGCTATTTAAAAAATAATTATCACTTACAGAGCTTCTTAGTTCTATAATAAAATACACATGTGTTCAGAAACATCCGTTATATAGCATAACAATAGATTTTTGACTTTAACATTATTTTCTATTGCAAGTATTTTAGTTAATTGAATATTAAAAATAGCGAAACAAACATTAAAAAGATAGGAAATGTACAACGGTTCGTTAATTTAAATATAATACGTTATTTATACATACAATTTGAGTAAAAATCGTTCTCTATTTATTTTGTTATTTTTTTGAGAACACACCTATGTTGATATGGAAGTTTCAGCTTCACATATTAATGTAAATAGTTTGAGATTTAATACACGATAATTATTTTATTTTGCCTTATTAATTTAATTGTTTGTTTTTATTCGCATATCGACTATAAATTATGTTATATTCATATACGAGTTTATGTACACACCACGTATGTTATGTAGAAAAAAGCAGCACAATAAATTCAATATTTTCTAGACATTTACATTGCAGTGAATCATACTAGAGTAATGCTACAAATACAGCACAAATAGTAACTATACAAAACAAATATATTAAATTACATTATATTGCTTAACAATAAATAACGAAAATCATTCATAGGAGTAATAAGAAAGAATTAAGTCTTTGATATTATTAGTGACATGTCATATTTACAAATCACAAACTGATATGAATATACGCCGTATATAGATATATGTATATTAGATATTTTTAGTGTTAGTAATCAAGTAATCAAGTAATAAATACACAAAGTATAACACTTCACAAGATGATTGGCTTGACTAAACAATGCAGAGGACAAAATATCAAAATTGAAACCAAGATTCACTACAAAACAAAACAAAAAATGTAATGTAATGGCAAACAAAACAAAAGTAAGGAAATTAATTAAAAATAAGCAAAAAAGGCAGAATAACGAAGATTAAACAAAACTACTTTATCAATTATGTTCAACTTTAACAGGTGAAACAAATGTTTGAATAATGTAAAATTTAAGTCTGCTCAGACACAAATTTTATAGTTGGCCGGGAATAGAAAATAATAAATATTCATAATTATAGCAACATTATACACATAAATTGAACAATACTTACTTTAAAATATAGTAATATATATTATAAAACTACACGTATAATATAACTAATAACTTCAAAGATATAACCTAAAGCGACAACACTGTAATATGTAGTTTATATTGAAACTATAGAAATAAATGACAGAAATATATTTCAGTAAATAGAGAATTCATATGGTAGTTAATCGATTAAACAAACAAAAATACACATAAAACATTCTGAGTATAGGGGAATCATAAATATTGCCTGGAGAAATAATTGAAATATAAATTGCTAGCGATTTGCACCAACATTGCAGTGATGAATACTTACATTGATTTGTGCTTATACTGCATATTTAGACATATTCATACTATTGTGAACATGCCTTGTGATAGTGAATATTTTAGTCAAATGTTATATAAATATTTTTTATCTACGTTAATAATATGCGCATAAAATATATTAAAATGTATGCTTATTCATTTTCGAATACTCATTACTTAAATTGGTTAATGAACACCGTAAAACTGTAATTCAATAATATCATTTGCTAAGTGACAATTTTTAGAGAAGCTGGACACGATTTTGTTTTATATCATAGAAACAATTGCAATTTGAAATTATACACATTTTGAGAAAAACTAAATAGAATTACGTATTTTTAATTCCATTGAGAAATAGTTATTTCGTTGACTAAATAATAATAAATCTTATATATTATATTTTTTAGCCAATTTATGCTTTAGATGGGGCAATAATTTAAGTAATGTATTCAAGTAATTAATATTACATTTGGTATATTATTTTAAATCATTTTTTCTTTTAGTATATTTACTTTATTCAATACTGTAAAATACTCTCCGTAAAATTTATCTTTCAAAATTATTTTTAATAACCAAATACATCTAATGTTAAAGATACTATCAAGATATATATGAAGGACTTATTAAAATAATAACAATAACATACACATTAAACATATTATGTAATATATATGTCTATAAAAGCAAGTCAAATCGAAGTTTTCTAGAGTACATTATGGACACAATCTAGGTAAATGAAGGACAACAGCGGTAAGTTATTGGACATGAAAAACACACACAAAAGGAGGAAAGACTGAGACACTCATAAAAACAGAGAATAGCATATTATCATTCCTATTTTGAGGCCTACTCTTTCTCGGGATCTGGGAGACTATCTCAGAAGAAGTGGACCGCCTCATTGTGTTGAACTGCTCAAGCGTGGCTGGGACGCAATGGCAGCTCAGTTGGTCTGGAATCGATATTATTGTCGGACCAGCGGTTACATATGACATAGATGCAAGTTATAGGTGTATACAGATAATTATTTACAGCCTTAGAAATGTGCAATACTACATGTTAGTATTACAGTTGCGGCCAAGCTATATGCATTTTTTGTTATATGAAAACGTTGTCGCAGTTAATAGTGAAGTAATGAGAAATTTCCTATCAGAACAATATATTAGTCAAGAAAACTACAATAATCCGAACTTTCTGTATATGACTGTAATCAAGGGTTAGGCTAGCTGGTGATCTTGGCATCAGTGATATACCGAAGTAGTATATTTGAAAGTGGGATTATTGGGATTTCCTTAAATATGTTGTAGCAGTTAATTTTATCGTAGTGTTCGGATTCTGAAGTTAGCTTAAAGGAGCTTTTAGTAGTATTCAGAAAGTAGCTTAAAGGAAAATACAATATAATATAATGACGCAAGAGTATATATATTATAGCTTTCTTCTGAAGCCTGATTTAAATGAGTAAAAAATTATTAATACAAATTATACATAACAATGAAATAATCTTCAAAAGTTAAAACGTATTTTACGCTGTTTAAATTCTGAAAGTAAATAAAATATTAATCTACAATGATATGGTCAATTAAAAAGTACGGCATATGATAAAGGGAACATCTCGGATAGTTATAGGCTATAGTTTTACATATAAATAACTTAATATTGAAACATTTTATTAGGAGCCAATTATATTATGGTGCATTTTGTTAAGTAGATACTGTATTCTAAAAAAACATACAGATAAGTTAATTCTTAATGGGTTCAGGGTTCTTAATCTATTTATTTGGTAAGAATGTCCATTTGTAAGAGACATATTAATAATATTAGTAAAGGATATTGTTATTTAATAATGTTTATTCATTCTAATTTCTTGGGTTTAACGATATTTTAATGTCTACGTCCTATTAATTCATCTGCTTAAGAACAAACCTAATTTATTTGATTTTTACACTTACAGCAATTAAAACTTAGTCAAAATAGGTTTTACATGTATTAAATCTTTATAGATTCGACAGCAATGTAATCTATTTGAAATTAATTTCTGCGTTAAATTAAGTTTAAACTTATTTTAAATCTGTCGTCTATTTATGGTTTATGTTTTATTTAAATGGAAGCATATTTTTTAACGCTAAGAAACAATGACTAAGAAATGAATAGTCAGATTTTTAAATAAATATGATATGGATAAAAAGTATTTAAAAAACATTACTCAAAATGAGTAACTAAAGCTACTAAATAATAATGTAAAATGAACAGGACAGGCAATTATGGATTTTTAAAAACAAAAATTTTCTGTAAAACTGATATATGAACAAAAAACTGAAACTATAAAACAAAATACAGTAAAAAGCAATGATATTGAATTTTATAGTCAAATAGATTGGCAAACTATATAAAAAAGTATATAATTTTGAAACAATCCGAGATCCACCATTTTATTGTATTTCATTGCTTTACATTTAGATGTTCTAGGCAATCAATAATCAATAAAAACAACATCTACAATGTCAAAAGAAACAAAAATTAAAAAAAAAATAATAATAAAATGTGGACGCTCAGAATTTTCTAGACTTTTCGTTTAAATTTTTGATAGACGAGTCGGTGCATCATATTTAAATTCAATATTTATGGTAAGACATATAAAAACTAAATTACCTAACTTATCAAAAGACGATTATTAGAAAATGTATGTAAGCGCTCTGTCTTTTTTTCCATGAAAATGTAAAAATAACATCCACCTAATTAATTATAATTAGTCTCGTTCTGTTTACATATACTTATATTATACCTACATAAGTATCCTTATGTAGTATATCTATAACACTATTGTTTTTGACTTGAATTGCTTTATTTATTAAAATAAATAAAATGAATGCGAATAATTTAATTTTTTATTCTTTTATCCCTTCTTCGTAATAGTTTTTCGTCTGCATTTCAAGTCGGAACAAATTCATTTCGTATAAAAAATAATTTAGACATAAGAATGATTTCAATTCAATTTTCTAAATTATATAAACTAAATATTATTTCCAGCGACTACTATAATACTATATTTTTGATATATTAATCTGAAGAACCATGTTTTACTTATATAATATTTAAAAAAATTGTTCTAAAAAAACAATCTATGGACATCTTTTAAAAATTTGTTATGCAATTATACATTTTTATATCAAAATGTTAGCATTTCATAGAAAACATTAAAAATAGTATATAAACATCAAATTATTTACATTTTCTATCACTAAATGCTGAAAAAAGAAATGTACCATTTTGAATCTCAGCTAATTTCGACACAATATATTCTAATAATTGGGCGTTAATATAAGACAATATTAAATGGTATATATATAAAACGTACCTGTCTTCTATTTCAAACGATTGTAATTACTCCAGACTTGATAATATGTGCTTAATAATAATTAATTAAATGATAAAATTTGTTATTTTTCAAACAAAGCCTTGTACTCAAAACAACCTTTTTGGCGCGTTTTACTTCACGGTAACTTAAAAATTCTATAATTATTTCCAAATTAATAATTAAAAATTTGGTTTGAACATTAAAGCTTTATTTAAAAAACGTATTATTATTCGAATTAAATTTATCTACACGATATGATGAAAATAAAAGTAATCTAATATAATTAGCAGGTCAAAAAAGTAATAAAGTTTGTAGTATTAGAATAGACTTTGGTATCAAATTAAATATTTCAGTGATATTACTATTTTATATGTATGAATCTCCAATATCTACAGAATAAAGGCGCATTAATAAATGCTTCAAGTTTAACGCTTATATATATTTAAAAAAATGAAATGTTTTCACTAGTCCAGTCAAAATAAAAACATTAAAATTAACCTTAATCATACTAGGCTGGGATTCCGCCATCATTCTGGAAGTTTACAATAATTTTTAATGATCGAAATGTTAATAATAAGCCCTGGAAAGTTTTAAAATCAATACTATCATTTATACGTTTGGGTTAACGGGACAGGATCAAGAAATCATGTTTTCAAAATGATTATATATTTTTATATTTTGTAGTTTGATCTTTTAATCGAATGAACATTATAATAAAAATGTTACATGCTTCTGTTTTAAATACGGATATTTAATTTAGTTTTTCAAACAAACTTCAAGCCGGCTTGATGAATTTATCGATTTTAAATGCAACAAATTATCTAAACAATGATATTTATCAAGTTTAATTTCTCAAGTCAAAATTACTCGTCCAAATGGTCAAGCCAGCATCAACCCGGCTTAATGAATTTATCGATTGTCGTGATGGCTTATAGCTGACAAATATTAAACTTGTCAAATATTTTCTGGAAAGCCAACGCCAAAATATGATTAGTTGATTAAGTAATCAAGTGATTCAGTAACATAAGATCAATTCATCTTCACTACTTCTTCAGCTTAAATGATCATGAAAAATAATTAAAAATAAAGATACATTTGTGTACTTCTATAGGGGATACATTTATGTTTTCATAATTTATTGCATTAAAAACGATAAGTTTATTAAGCCGGCTTTAAAAAAAAATTTTAATATTTAAAAATGTACATATATTTTTTTTTTAATGTACTAAAATGTAATTACCTCTCAATATAATATTTATTAATTCCAAAGGTATAGTTTGTCTCAGGTATGGACTATCTGTAATTGTGTAGTAATACTAAAAGTGATAGCAACAAATCATGGAATCTGGTATTAATTTAGGCAACAATCTTAAGACAAGTCATTAGAATTTTAGGCACACTTAGTTTACTGCTGTCCTACTTTTCGTGATGCAAAGAACTGCTTAAAAGAATCATTGTCAAGAATCACTGTATACGAGACATTAGAAAAGGTGGGAGGAATTGAATTCATAGTATATGTATGCGTCCAATAGCATGAACGCTTAAGAATAAAGGAAAGGAAACTGAGGTTGCAATATTTAGATAAAAAGATGCTTCATATTATACCTACCAATACAGTCTATATGAAGAAAAATCAACCGCAACATAGGTAATGTATCAATCAAATGTCCACACATGCATAAAAATCTCCGCCACCAGATAAATGAAATAAATAAATATAAAAATGTGGGGCATATTGTAAGCGAAATATCATTTTACCAATATCAATCAATAACAATCAACGAGTAAATTTTACAATATCCATTTTAAGTATGATTTTTCTAAATAAAGGGGAATCGAATATTACCAGTTGAGTTTAGATAATCGTTTTCCGAAATGACAAACCAATCTGTAGTTGGAAGAATTAGTCAAGAATTTGATACCATATTTCAATTAGAAGTAATCACAAAATTTATTGAATCAAGTTCAAATTTCTTAATATTGAAAAAAAAATAACTAATTCAAATAATCTATTGCTCAGCCTCAATAATCATTATATTAATAAATAGCTTAATGTTTTAACCAACAAAATGCATTAATTTTTTATGTCAATTTTGTGCTTATATGTTGTAATCCATTTTGTAGAAAACTATAACATACGTGTTAAACTATTTTCAATAGTAACATTTAATAACTGAATTGAAAGTTAAATTTATTATGTCGAAATAAATAATTATATTAAATCGAAATTATTAATTATTAATACTAAATTTCTTGATTTTAAACTTTTAAATAATACCTTATAAATTTATTTCGGGCTGTGTTGTATTAATCCTTTAAATATATATATAAGATATTATTCAAACGTTAAAAAAATCAAGAAATTTATGTTCACATTGTGGAGACATCAGAAGCAGTGTTTTATTATCTGATAAAAATCTTCCATAAATTTAACAAATGAACAAATACTTTTTTCTTCTAATTTGGTACTACTTTACGAATTTTGCATGTTTTTTTAACGAATAAAACCCAAATTTCGAAGAAAGTTTTATTTTCTAATAATACAAATATATAAATAATTAAACCAAAGAATAATTTTTTTTAACTTTGAAATAAATTTAAACGAGTTTGAATTTTGAACAAAAAAATATAGCAACAACTTATGTATAATAAAAATCAAGCATCTAAAGGTTAGAATTAAATAAATGTATCGAATGAAAAAAACAAGTGATAAATAAGTCAATCAGATTAAATCCAATTAAATTAATTAGAAACAAAAATAAATAAATAATTTAAAATTGATATTATAATTATCAAATTATTATAAAAATCTAAAAATATAGATAAAAGAAAACTAAAATAGAGTGGAATAGAATAGAATATAGGTTTTGGTGTGTTTATTGCTTATCTTTATATGTGTATATTGCATACTATAAGTGATAGTTGTATTGTTTGATCATTCCATAAATTATTTATATTAGGGTAAAAATTTATAATTATTCGATAAACTTTTGAAAACATTATATGCGACATGAACATAGTTTCATAATAATTATTATGATTTAAAAAGAAAATATATCTTACATCTTAAAAAAAATTACGAACAAACATTGAGAACAAATGTTGTGAAGTAATGAGCAAATTCGCTCAGAAAAATATGAGTCAAGAAAACCACAATAATCTCACCTTTCAGATATACTACTAACTTCGGTATATTACTGATACCAAGGGAGACTAGGACAGCGCTGTTTCGCTCTTATTAGAGCTCACCAGCTAGCCTTACTCTTGGTATACTTAGAGTTGGTGCGCTCTCATAAGAGGGTAACAGCGCGGTCCGATAGTCTCCCTTGGTATCAGTAATATAC
>JAYRBW010109424.1:0-18394 GCA_036023295.1 Invenusta paracnida
AGGGGCAACCACATTCTCTCTCTATAATAATTAACATTGCAGTAAATACTAGGATTAGAGTATAGGTTTTTATTAAAAAAAAAGTTACAGCTGGTTGTGTTTATTTCAGTTAATTCATAAATTCTGGAAAGTTTGGAAAGTACTCACTAGGTAATAACTACTAATAATATTTATACTGACCTTAATTATGAATCAATAAATTATATTTGCATTAAACAAAACTCTGAAAATATTTCTTTTAATAAACGAAAAATGCCAAGAATTTTTCTTCAACATAACAATACAATTAAAGTAACCATAAGTTCAGGATTGCCACAAACCATATAGTTTAAAAATCTGGACAGATCACATTTTTTCAACATTTTTTATTCATATCTCAGTTTACAAATAACATACCATGTGTTATTAGCATGTAGATGCTCTGTATGCACTAAATATATTATGTATAGTTTCAAAAAGCATAACATTAACAATTATAAAATGTATACTAATAATTATAATTTAAGTATGTTAGGAGGCAATACCTATAATATGTTTAGCATGTCATTGAGAATTTTGCTGTATATTATGTGTAGCTTAAAAAGTATAAAATTACAAAATGTGTAGGTACAAATAATAAGTATGCATTTGAGGCAATATATGTTGTTTAATACAAATAGATTACATATCTGCTGTACTTCATGGTTTATGGGAAAAGGTGCCATTGGAAAAATTGCTTATTCTCAGAAATCAAGAATTCTTTATTTCTATAAAATCTGTTCAGTAAAAATATGAAATAGCCAAAATGTTTTTAATATGTTATCATTAAATGATTTATAATTTTATATCAAAAAAATTATTCATTTTAAATAACAAGAAACAGCATATATAGTACATTTTTTCAAAAATATAAATGTAGCAAGTTTCTTATTCTTAATTAGAAGATAATATTTGTTAAACACATTTATAGTGATTGTCTTTATTTTTTTAATATTTAAATAATAATAATTTGTTCATTAAGAACAATTCATAATATTATTATTATTACTAATTAAAATATACTCTATTAAATGTAAAATTTTCATTACTTAGGTTCATTTTAGACTTATCATATATATAAAATCCACAAATATATGAAAATACTTTTTTATTGGAAGATTACAAGAGTAATACAAAAAATGTATAAATCAAATTAATTTTCAAAATATTGAACTATTTTTATGCAAGAAAAGTTATGCATGAAATATATAAAATATAGTACAAGGGTTTTTGTTAATAATATTTAAATTGAAATTTACCTTCAGCTTCAAACATTGTCCATCTGCTTGTCATAATGACCTAATAAGTCAAACTATAACTCAAGAATGTACCTATTCATTCATTTGGTATCTTTGATATATTCCAGAGGGTGTTTAATAATGTACTTAGATCATTGATATTAAATTATATATTACAAATGTTGATTGATAAATAATAATATAATTATTGTGAGTAATGGGGGGCTATTCTATAACAGTATAATTTATGGACAACAGAATGGTAATTATAAAGTTCTCTATTTTATCACAATACTATTATTGACAGATAGAGTAAGTGTAGTGCAGGTCATTTATTAGTTAAATGCAAATGAAGTATGTTGTATAATGTAGTTTGGACTGCACTATGACTTTAACATAATCACTAGCACCTGTTATACTACTTTGGGTACACTAAAGTATATTTTTTATGATGTAACACTTGTACTCACCAAATGCATTAACTCCAAAAGGCACCAAAAGACAAAATATGACCATAATAAACCTGACCCTGGCACAATTTAAACAAAAGCCTAAAGGATTAATCATTTATAAATGAATATAAAATGAATTATATAATATGTAATTGAAAAATATAAGTATTATATATATTTGGACAGCAATAGTATTTATAATAATAATGCTATTATAATGGAAGTGAAACTGTCTGCCTAATAAGACAACACATTCTATAACACAACTCTATAGTTGAAACATTTAGATATATTTTAAAAAATATGTTAAGGGTGTCCCAAGATTACCTATTAAATTTACACATAACAGAAATGCAAGTTATAACATTTTATATACCGTAAACTGGGGTTACTTTGCACACTTTTTCAACATTTTTGTTGATTACTTTTTATGAATACCACTTAGACCTTTGATTTTTGCATATATAATAGATAACTGGAAGTACATTCATGTCATGTATTTATTTTTTTGAATTACCTTGTTTTTTTTTATAATCTGGCTGTGCAATGTTACCCTGAGTTGGGGTAACTTTGCACACTGAACCATCAGCACATTGAAACATGCTAGATTTTGCTACCAGAGTAAACTTAGCTACCTGAGAGATTACTTTGCACAGTTTAGTTGTTTTAAAAAATAATTGAGATTATAAATGAATAGTATATTAGGCATATATATCATTATAACACATATCATTAGTATAGGTATATAGTTATGTTAATTACTGGAATGTATAAATGCATGGATATTACCGGATATAACAGTATACATAGTGAGTGTATGTTACATAAAATTAAGGAGTTCAGCAAAAACGAATATGCCACGATGTCCAAGATTTGGTGGCTTTAACTTTCCATAGACATCTTCAATCGAATGTATGGAAATATCTTCATTTTTAGGGAACACAAAACCATTCCCTAGCACTTTCTGGATAAAGGCAATTGTAAACTTCTTACTGTCAACACTTGACATTTCAGAAACTTGACCAATAAAGCGTTTGACAGACTTTCCACATTCAACATTGATAACTAGCCATTCTCCAACTCTGATGTCAGTCATCTGAACATTTCTCTGCACTTCATTAACTGTTAATTTTATATCTGCTTCTATCTCCTGTTCAGATTCTGTGTCCTCAGTGTCATTTTCTGAGTTAACAGCTTCACTATCAGAATCTGAATGTCCTGGGATATCAGCTTCACTATCAGAATCTGAATGTGTTACATTGTTTGCTGAGGTAGAGGGTCCACTGAAGTCAGCAAGTGACATGCTTTTACCTGGTTCTACACACACACGTTTTTTCCACTTCTTCTCAATTTGGTTGTCCGATAAACGACTTGTTTTCAGGTGTTCCAATACAGCTTCATTAACATGTGGTGCATGATTTTGTACATTCTCTTGTGCATCTGGTAACTTTCTGAGAATCTTATCTCGATTTAGAGGGTAAATTCCAGTTGTCTCAAATCCTTTGATCATATTCTGCTGTTTGTTTTCAAAGTCAAGCTTTGAGACCAACTGACTCAGCAGTTTAGGAAACTGGTCTTTTGGAACTGTCGTGATTCTTCCATGTGCCAGTTTGAAATCAGTCAGAATTGATCTCCAGATTCTTTTTAGAGGGGAAAAATAGACAACATCAAGTGGTTGTGTCAGATGTGTACTATTTCCAGGCAAGAATACAAACCTAATGTTATGCTCTTGACATTTCTGGATTATGGATTCATTCAGATGGGAACTCAGGTTGTCACCAATCAATACTTTAGGGCCATTAATCTTTCTGAAGTATGGTATAACTGTAGTAATAAACCAGTCATTGAAACACACTTGATCAAACCAATCTGATTTTGATCTGTTATATCTTGCATGACTTGGACCACCCTCAATCCACGTATCCCAAAGATGTTCTGATTTATACACAGTGTACATTGGTAACATTTCTCCAGTTGCAGTACCAGCAAACATGATGGTTGTTGAGCCCTTTGAGTAATTCATGATACGCTCTGGGTATTTGATTCCACGTTTGAAAATGCATCGTTTTTTGCCAGGGTCATCAGACAAATTAGTTTCATCATAATTTATTATTGCTTTTGGATCCACATTCCGAAGACTTTCTTCAAGTTTGTCAAAATAGTTATTCACAACTTCAGCTGATATTTCTGCCCGACCACGTTTTATATTCTGACAGAGACATTGAGTGATTTCACCTTCATGTCGTTTTAGGAAAGAGTAAGCCAAGTCTATTCCTGAAATATAAAGCAATACACACTTTTATTTTTTACTGTGCCATAATTTGATGTTTATGGCATTCTAAAATTATCTGATAATCTTGATTATTTTCAAAGTGTGCAATAATATCAAACAATGCAATTAAGCTACTTTATTGCATTGTTTGAACAAATTGTTATAGATATTTCATTTTATTTTACTTTAACATCTATGACTAAGCAATAGATAGGTAAAAAATAAAGTTGCCTACAAACCTCGTGCAAAGATATGCCTCTATATAGCATTCATCTCGATTAACAATCAATGAACTCGCCCTTCGGGCTCGTGCATAGACATGTTAATCTCGAAGAATGCAATAAAGAGACATATTTTGCACTTGGTGTGTTAATAACTATTATTATAGGCTGAAAATAATATTCTGAAGGGTAAATATTGTTTTTTATTAATTTACTATTCTTCTACCTACCTGGAATATTGTTACAAAAGTTTATCACAGTCTTTCCTTGTTTTGTCAGTATTTTGTGAGCAATCATCCTGATGTCCATTGTGTCAAGAGGCTGACCCCAATCACCACATGCTTTAATAGTCTGGACTAGTGTATGTTCTTCAGCATCTGAGAATATTTTTGGTTTTCCAATAGGTTGTTTATGTTTTCCATCACGCTTGTTTTTAATTGTGCGCATTGGTATTCCAAACTCTGATGCTGCTTTGCGTAGGGACAATGGAGAGTTCACTGCCTTATCTAGATTCTCTGCAGTATAATCTTGGTAATTTCTTGTCCCAAGTACCCTTTTATATTTTCTAGGCATTTTCAGACTGAAACAGAAAAAGTTTTATAATAAAAAAAAAGTTATACCTGACCATTTTAAGATACAAAAGTAGATTGGCAATTTCATATATAGGCTGTTCTACAGAAAACCAGCATTTTATCCATGCCTAAGAACCAATGCCAGAGTTTAGATAGCCTATCTATGCCTATTCCATGCCAGAGAACTACCTGCCAAAATTAAGGGTAGATTTCTATAATACAAATTCATTATAATACAAATTGAAATTTTCGATTTTTAATTTCTTTGGAAAAAAATGTGGTATTCTGTAGAACAGCCTATAGTAATGTTGCTTTTACCAGGATACTTATGTTAAATAAAGTACTATAACTTAATAATGTTTCTAAATACTACAATTTAATCCTATTTCTGTTGATACTGACTTTTAAAATAATAAAATTATGCTATATTTAATAAAATTACTTTTTTCTAGAATCAGACAATTTTTAAATTTGTGCCAAAATGAAGGATGTTGATGGTTCTTTTATTAGTTCAGTAAAACAAAAATAGTTTTAATTGCATTTTTAGTGTATGTAGTGAATTTATAAATTAAATTGTATGGGTGTTTCTTTTGAAATTCATTTAAATAAGAACATTACTGTTTGATTATGTTATAAAATATTCTGTGCAAAGTAACCCCAGTCAATGCTAAAATATAACAAGACATTATAAAACAATCTTATTTGACAGAAATGTTGTACCAATGTGTTCCAAATGTTTTATGTGTGCTAATTTCATGGTACACTAACATTATATTCAAAATCAATATCTAAATAGTATTTATTGTCATAGCACTATACAGAAGTTTTCAATGTTGCATTTTTGAAACAAAATTAGTAATTTTCTCCCCTCCCCCAAAATGTGTATTGTACATGCCAAAAAAATTTTTTTTTCAGAATATGTTAAACAAGTAGTATATGATTAACACTAACTGGTTTATTTGATATGTTATGTCTCCAATGTTCAAAAAAGTTACAATATATAAAAAAACTAAAAAGTGTGCAAAGTTACCCCCACTGTGCAAAGTAACCCCAGTTTACGGTACAGATAATTACAGAATTGCAAGTTATAACATTTTAATTACAAATAGTAAAAAGATAACAATCATTAAATATATAGTAAATATATACAAATATATTACAAAATAGATGAAATTGCACTAACTATTCATCATAAATGTTACAAATGTCCATGGTTAACAGACAATTAATAATGATATCTTGTCCTCTTATGAATGAATAGGTCTGCTAGTATCTTGCTAAATTCATTTTGAATTAATTGTTTTTGATTCTCAAGTGAATATGGTTTCAGTGCATATACCCTGTCTTGAATGTATTCCCACAGATATATAATGACAATGATACATTTATGAATATATATGTTATTATTTGCATGGTAGATAGTCTAAATGACATCTATTTAATTATCTGCTCTACAGTTAACCAAGATTATCTATTAGCTTGGTCCATGAATAAAAGATAATTAATATGAAAGTGTAACTTAGATATATTATATAATAATATAATATGTTTTGAATTTTCAAATTGTAATGATTTCCAAATCTAGTTTTATAACTGTTGCAATTCTGTAATTATCTGTAAATAAAATGTTGTATTTCTGTTTCAAATAATCTAGGTAATCTCATGACACCCTGTAGCTTTAGAATTTTTTTAATATAATTCAAAGTGTGCATTTAAAAAATACAAATTTTAAAATTTAAAGTTTATAACACAAACAGAATATGCTTTAATGTATAAATTAATTATATGATGTTATTTAATTAAGTTCTTATTAAATTTTTTGCTCTATGGCTATATAACATTCTTAATCTTGTTTTGTGTAATGCCATTTTCTAGTTAGATTGTTATAAATATATTTTAATTTTATAAATATTTTCAATGATGACTTTTGTAATTGTAATGTATATGTAATATTATGTTTAAGATGACAATGCTTATAAAATATTAATACATTCATTTAGGTAGATGGTATATATAATTATATGTAGGTATGTTAAACTAGGAATTCCAACAAATAAAATACTTATATACAGGATGACCTATAAGTCATGCATCATAGGAAATTTTAGAAATTTAAAAGTACTATTGAATATATATTGTACTATAAAATAATTAAGTCTAAATGTTTATATACTTTAAAACAAATAATCAAATTGGTGACCCTCAACATCTAAACATTTCTGAGATCAAGTAATGCATGATCTTTGCACATTTTGGAGCATTTCTGGAGTAATTTTTGCAATTTCTGATGCTATATTGGCTCGCAATTGTTGCAGAGAAATTGGCCGATTGACATAGACACGTGATTTAAGGTTTCCCCCATAAAAAGAAGTCCAAAGGCGAGAGATCTGATGATCTCTCGCCTAATGACTGCCCCACGTCGCCCAATCCACCGATGAGGGGATGTCTTATCCAAATAATTCCGCACAGTTGTAGCAAAATGAGGGGAGTCCCATCTTGTTGGAACCAAATGTTTTGCAGTTGAGCAAGTGGAATGTCATCGAGGATATGAGAAAGGAAAGTCTGCAACATCTTTAGGTATGTCTCACCTGTGACATTCGCATCAAAATAATATGGGCCAATGATATGTTCATTTAATATGGCTGCCGAGACCATGACACGTGGCGAATTTTACACTTTTACAATTTTTCCATTTAAGTAGAAAATTGCTTCGTCACTGAACATAATCTATGGAATAATGTCTCGAACTTGTAGAGGATCCACTGACAGAATTCTTGTCGTCTATCAAAGTCATCACCCACTAAATGTTGAGTTAAATACACTTTGTATGAAACTTATTGCGCTAGAGGATTTGATGAACAGATGTTTTAGAAATACCTACCTCTTGACTTAATTTTCTTACAGACTTTTTCGGACTGCGATATAAAGTCCCAATGACTTGTATTGAGATTTCCTCATCTGTTGAACGTCTTGGTCGTCCATCTCGTTGGCGTTTTAGCACTGATCCAGTTTCGCGGAAGCGCTCCAGCAACCTCCCTACTGTTGATTGATTGACTGGATGATTTATTTCTTTCTTTTTTGGTATTTTGCGTTAAATGCAGCTGCAACCGATCTATTTGGACTTCTTTTTATGGGAGCACCTTAAATCACGTGTCTATGTCAATCGGCCAATCTCTCTGCAACAATTGCGAGCCAATATAGCATCAGAAATTGCAAAAATTACTCCACAAATGCTCCAAAATGTGCAAAGATCATGCATTACTCGATCTTTACCCTGCATTACCCTGTATAATACCTACGATGTTGCAATATACATCCAAATCTATTATATTAAAGAGTATTCATATAATGCGCTATTTCTGTTTAAGCATCAAATCAATCCATTAATATGTAAAATAGTTAAATACTATACTCAGCTAATATGTACAATTTATAACGTCATAATTAAATATTACGTTCCGATATTATAATTGTTTTATAACTGTTACATTATACATATTAGATATCATCCCAATCATATCCTTCCTAAGATAGTGGTTGATTCTAATTTGTACAATTTATAATACGTGACATTTTTTTTTTCAGGTATAATCAGTCAGACAACAAAAAATCTCACGTTCAGAAATATTTATGTTATCAAAATGTCATTGTTAAAAGTAATTAGTGTAAAACGTGGAAGTGATTATTCACATAAAAACGAGACTTGATGTTAGCAGAGATGACATAATTAACGAATTGCTTCTATTACGGAAAGAAAGGGGTATCTATTTTTTTATTAAAATGAATTTTTTAGAGTTCTGCTGTTTAATAGGCATAGATTATTACATTTATTGATATTAAAGAATACAAATATTCTTCTTTTTTCTCTCTCTCTCTCTCTCTCTCTCTCTCTCTCACTAAACATAATAATATATTATTTTCAAATTCGTTTATTTTGACATTTTTTTAAATAATAATAAATTTTATCTATCTTATCTATCTTATCTTGTTTTAGTTTCTTATTATTAATTTAAACCAAATAAAAGTATCATTAAAAACATAAATATATATATATATAAAACATTTATTCAGAAGGAAAAAAAGTGATTATGTAAATACATTACAAAATAATGAAATCATTTAAAACAATACCAAATATTACATAAAATGTTGGCCATCATTGTCCAAATTATCATTGATGCTCATTATCGGCATCTACCATTTTTGAGCAGCAAAGGTCGTGTCCTCGTCAAAAACAAGCGTTCTAATCGTGTTTTCGTCAAAAATCGGCATTCTCTTCGCGTCTTGTCGCTTCAATGAAAGTTTATTAACCTTTTTCTTATTCTGTTTGGGCGCGTCGGTGATTAAAGTCTGAATAGTTTTAACTTGTGTAGACGTTACCAAGGGGGTGTGTGATACCGGTGAGTCCAAGAACTGAATAAGAGGGGTGATTCCACTGGTGCTGATCGGGGTGATGCTGGATCGAGTATCCAATACACGGTCATTCACACTATGCCAGTAAACAACTTTCCAGCATTGAACAGCTTCGGAGGAGGTTGACTGTGCTGTAGTAGTAGTAGTAGTAGCCACAACGTCGGAGATTGGTAGTCCAAAATCGAGCTGACATGTTGTCCAGATGTCAATGTCAACATCCTTCTCTTCGTAGTGACACTGGACCACACGGAGCATAAGACTCGCTGCATAACCGCTATCTCCATGTTTTCCAAGATAAATCATTGATGCACGAATTAATCAGAGAATTTGACCTTTACCACTGGGCCTCAAACAGAAATCAGGATTACATAGAGATGCATGGATTGGTTTTGGCACCTCCTTAGCTGCATCAGTCTGCGCCCATTGATACAGCTTCTCGCCCAATAAAATCTCCAGCTCAGCAAGCTTGGGTATGTTCTCTGAATTGGGATTATAAATAAATGTCCGCTTTCCGTCAATATAGCCACACTTGGATTCAAACACCTTCCTTATTAAATATACATCGCCGCTCGATTCAAGAATGACTTTTTCGTTTTCAAAGATCCCCGTATTTTCAGAAATTGAAGTATTTATTTCCTCTAGAGATACAATATATATATACCTGTATCTCTGGACATTTTTCCAGTTATAAAGCTTTAATTACTACTTTATTTATTACAATTTATAATATGTTTTTTTGTATCTGTGATTATTGTATATGCTAATTTGAAGTCATAATAAAAAGTACCATCTCACTTTGTTATCGATATAATTATTCTTCGGTATTTCCATTGTAGTCAGATATTTTTAACAAATTCTAATTAACAGAGACACTTTTTGAAGATTATTTATAATCTTCTCTATACATGATTTATTGAAAGTATAAATGTCATACTACAATCACATAACTTCTTTAACATATTAGTATTAAATTTCTAACAATTTACATTTTATTAAAAATTATAAAAGTGAATTTTTGCTCAAAAGAAGTACTCATTAATTATATAAATATATTATTATCCGCTTTTGTGAACCGCTCTTAGAGCTTGGATTAAAGCCCTTATCTTATATTATGTTAATAATAGTGTATTAATCGATTGCTTTAATTTAATATTGATATTGATATTTTATTTCGTAATTTTTAGTTTTTTTCATTTATTAATATTTTACTAGGATATTTGAGAAATGTTCAATGTATTATATTGAATTGATGTGAAGTACCACCCCGTCTCTCACAACGCCCACCAACTCCCAATCTCAGGAGTATACGAAGCAGTTTGTGAAGACAGACTCCACCGACGCTGCCTCTACAACAGGATCCGCAGAAAGAGCCGCCGCCATTCGGCATGTTCTCTACACCTGTATGGAGGTGGGACTCCGTCTACTCCATCCCTTCATGCCCTTCGTCACGGAGGAACTCTTCCAGAGGCTGCCCCGCCGTCCCTCTGCTAACAAGACCGCCACCAGCATATGTGTAGAGGCCTATCCACGGGCACAAGATGTAAGTCTAAGTTCTAAAATGTTTAAATATACTTCATTTATTATTGTAAACTGATATGTTTAGCTTAATTAAGGCGATTTTCTACCTCTTTCTAATACGTTAATCGAACACCTTTCGCATTTTTAGGGCATACCTACGGCTATCTCTGTAATAATTCAATATTATATTATTACATCTGTATCGCCCTATCCATGAAGATTATTTATCGTTAAGTTTGTGAGGATCGACATTATAATATATTTGTTTATCTAAAAACAATCAGTTTTAATGATTTTCTGCTTCAAAATTTAGCTGCTATTTTATAGTTTATTGATATCATTATCCAAATTGGACAAAAATTGTTCGCTACACTTTGCTAAACTTTAATAGCAAAGAATATATTTCTCATCATCAATTATGTGATTGGCTATTATTTGTATTGTGATAAATATGTTTCTATCATTCAATCGAAATAAACAGCGAAATTGATTCATTTTGTATTATGTATGTTTATATAAAATGGTATAGTAAGCATAATTTTCAAAATAAATGATTTTATGGATTGTTATGATAGCAGCAAATCACAAATTATAATTAGAGTGAAATCAAAAAGCTCTGCTGTATTTTTGTGTTGCTGATAGCATGGGCCTCCACCCCTTCATAATAATGTAGTAAACTTATATTGAAGGAACAATAGTACGTTGTATGTCCAGATAAGTGTGCAAATAGATTGCGCAATATTTATAACAAATAGTTACACAAAGACAATTAGAGCGGTGGATGAAACAAGCCTTTTCTATTGGCCATTATTCGGCATTGCGTACGTACTTGATTATATTTAGGAAAAGCTTTCAAAGTTTTGTTATTATTTTTAGAAAGTCATGCGGAATACCTTTGTTTAGATTTACTACTTACTAAATATATCCAATTACGTTGTCTTTACCATATTGTTGGGTTTTTCGTCATTCTACACGAAGGGCAATTATACAGCTGATACAGATTTTTCTCAATCTTAGTATTGTATATTTCGTGGCGTATATTTGCTTCAACGTTGGATGCTGCTGTTTCAAGATTTCGAATTGTTTAAACGAATTATACAAAATTTGTAATAATTAAATCGCCACTTCCTTGTTTAATGATTACCGTTCACCTTTATTTCTCTACTTTGGTGACAATTCATCGTCTCAATTGTATTGCCTTTTTACTGTAATGTTTACACTGATTTACGCTTATTCTTCCTACTGTCGGTCATCAGGACAATGTTTTCCTGTTTTTATCGGTTGTAACCTTAGGGGATTTTTGAATAATATAATTATCAAACCTTAGGTATATAAATAGATTAATTATTGGTTGCTAAAGCAGAAATATCTCTTAGTTCATAATTAATTAGAGTTATTATTATACTTCAAGGCAAAAAACTGGATATTTATGATATCCTGAAAGGCTCTTTTATAAAGGAAGTGTTTTTATGCGAACTATACAGTACAATTACTGTTCCAAAAAATTATAAATTATACTTGTCCAAAAATTTGTGACTTAAAGAATGACTTATCTTTGATACAAACAAAATAATTATTTTCTACTGTATGTATATTTGGTGTGCTAGGACATTTTTTTAATACACCCTGTATCATTATACTTAATACATATCTGTATTATTATAACTTGAGCCAAGCTCATCATTTTAACCTCATGTTTTGATAGTAAAGGGTTTACGTATTGAACTAATTGCAGTATAGACATAAAGTAGGTACACTTTATGAATGACCTGAATATAAACTATTTGGACATTCCGTCGCAGTGGAATTCGACGCAATTTATGAGGAAGAACCTTGTAATGAGATTATATTGGAAGCTGCAAAAAAATCGATTATGCGTGAAATAAAAGAGATTTTGTCGTACAGACTGTCGCTTTATACAATTTATTTATACTACGCAGTTTGTACGTATTTTTCATCATAATAACGCCATCCTATAGCGACTATTTCTGGTCTGCGCTGTATGTTGTATCTGAAATTACTAATAAATCAAGAAGTCGGCGAACACAGGCATGAATGTTTGATTCAGATTGTTTAATTATAGCATGTAACATATTAGTAGAAGCGTAGTGTTGTCCGCGCTTATATAAAAGCAGAACTCAGTTGCTTTATTTTACATGCGCCCGTCTTTTAGCCAATCACCGCGCTATATAATTTATTAATACAACAAAGCACGTAGATAATATTGCACAGCTGTGCAGTTAAGCTGGTAAATAATTAATTGTTAATATAAATTGCTCGACGCAACACTGTTGTCTCTATATTTACATAATGCTCTGACATACTACCCAACCTCCCGTCCAGTTCCCATGGCAATGCGACGACCTTGAGGCGAGTATGAAGCTGGCCATGAGCACCCTGCACACTGTCCGCTCCATGCGCTCGAGCTATCGACTGGGCAAGAGTCAGACACCAGAGGCCGCGCTGGTCACTGAAGATCGGGCCACTGTTGACCTGCTCGCCACCTTTGTGGGGGATCTCATCGAGCCGTTGGGCGCGTGTCGAGTCACCAAGCTGCTTGTGCGTGGCGGAGAAGGTTAGTCCTTATGCCGGCTCGTTCGTATATGAATTCATTTGAATTGCTGTTAATGACACCAAAGCAAAAAGCATTGAAATACATCGAATTTTTTACCGTATTTTGAAAAACTTCGGAAGGCTCGCGTGGTATTAAAATGCCTGAATTTTAATCTTCTTTTGAATTTTTAGCCTGAAATTGAAAAGTCTTGAATTCTTAATCTAACCCCAAAAAGGCAACTTAATTTTAAATGTTTTCAATTTTATAACCTTTTTTTAATTCTGTTTAACTTGTCTCTTCTCGTCGTCCCTTTCATCCAGCTCCCCCAGCCCACTGTGTGATCGGAACAGTCTCCGCCCGCTGTGCCGTCCATCTCAACCTTCAGGGACTCATCGAGCCCGCCAAGGAAGCTGAACGGCTGGCCCCACAGGTCAAGAAGTTGTCTGATTCTCGGGATAAGCTGCAGCGAGACATGGCCAAGGGAGACTATGAGGAGAAGGTGCCAGAGTCTGTGCGTCTGCAGAACACGCAAAAGGTGCGCGCTCTTTGTTCATGTAACCATGGTTTCCCTTGTTTGTGATTGCGCAAGGGACTTTTCTGCAGATCAAAATTGTTATTTTAAAAATGCTAGGGAATACAATAATTTAGCTTTTATGATATATTTTAGTTCATAGAAATTACAATGAATTATTAAACTAGTCTTTTTTACCATATTATGTTACTTCTAATTTTTCATTTATTGTATATTTAAGTCATTATTAATTCGTTTTCCAAAAACTAATAAAAAGAGAGTTTAGTACGATTTGTTTAAAATTCCGTAAATCTAATTTATTCGTGACAAAATTGTGTATATGATATATTATGTATGACTTTTTAAGGAACTATTTTTTTATATTGCGTTCTGCATTTATTTTCGTACTCTTATAATATTGTTTTTTCTTTATGTACGTGACTGATTGTATATAATAATACTCTTATATACATAAAACCTCACAACTATAGTCTGTACTGCTATAGTTACGTATAATCAGGACAATATTTAATATCTGTCGAAGTGACATCCATGAATTTAATTTGATTAGGTGGGGTGTCAAATATCAAGCAGGGTTAATAGCAATATATCTTTCAATGTTTTAGTATTCACAGAAAATGTGTTCGTTTAGGCAATTTAATTTTCGATTATTATCTAAAATAAGTCATTAGCCCCGACGTAATTTATCGGTTTGTCAAGAATTGTTGCTCTAGTGATAAGAATTGTATAATATGTTGTTGTTTATTTTGACCGTATATTAAATTAGAAAAGAAATGAATTATTAAATGTGTCGTAAATTGTTATTCTTAAGCCAAGGAAAGTAGGTTGGACAGGTTGCACTGAAAATATCATGACTATATACTGACCTGAACCTTTTTATTCGTCGTCTGATATTATTTCTTTTGAGGAGTGTGTCCATGATCTAATAGAACGGAACATACTCCACCAGAGATTTAGTACACAAAGGTTTATTGTATGAGTGTCCGCGACTCAGTTCTTATAAATATCAATTTCACGTTTGATGATAATTTATGCCTTCGCCTCCTGTTACTTTCAGTTATTTCTGTTTATAAACTTTTGGTGGATTATTAATGTTTGTTTTGCCAGTTACACGAACCAACATTTTCTTTTAATTGCGCGGTGAAAACAAGAATGGTATAAACCTTCTTTTTATTAAGGCTACTCTGTACTTTTTATTTATATTAATCGTCCTTTTAAATTTTCTTGAAGATCGTTAATGAAAACTTGGATTTATAGGGAAGTTGTTTCTAAAACCCAGATACGGAGAGAGTAATAAATTCTTGGGTACCGTAGGTATATTATAATATGATTCAGAGCACCTCAATCAAAACAATTTAGCGCATTTTTTATATTTTATATCAGCATACTGACCTCTGTCAATATTATTTACGATTCGTATATATTTTGTTCAGTAATAGATGGCCTAGGAGTTTGCACTATTCCATCATTTGAATGCGCGACAGCGAAACCGGGATGTATATTTTATTGACAGAATAATTTAGACGAGTGGGTTATCTGAGTTACTCCACTATTCTAGGAACATTAATTAAACACAAAATAAATACTTCATTTACTCATTGTTTCCTTGATATTCTACATAGTATATTTAAATGCTGGTATTATCTTAATTATATATAAGATCTATTTTGGTGTGAATTCTGACGAGCCATATACACTTCGTCGAACCGTGCATTTTGACAAAGATTGAGTATTGATATATTGTAAATGACAGTTTATTCCGATACATATTTTCCACCAATTTTCATAATATAAAGTGCATTAACGTTACTGTTAATAATGCTATCATGATTGTACTTCTTTTCGTGTCTAATTTCAGTTGGGTGAACTTGAAGTTGAACTCCATCAACTGAACGAAGCTCTCACAAGTCTTCGCTCAATGCAGTAGACACCACATTCACACACCCCTTCTCTCTCCCTTCACTCCTTTGAGTTTGAACCCCTGAGGTGATCTGACAACTGCCAACTAGCATTCATTGCCTGTATAACGCATAACTATTTTGTATCATGTAGACACTAACTACTTCATAATTCTTCTTCTGTCCCTACACAATTGATGGCAGTATTCCTTAGGCATCTGGTTTACCATAATATCAACGACTTCTTATATTTATCCTTTACTGTTTAGATAATATGTCTACCTTATTTATTGACCAGTAGAGACACTTTGTATTGACCGCCTGCAGAAAACGGGGACAATGTTGTTTTTTGTTCTGCTTCTCAAATACACACAATTTGGATTTTGTACAAGTTTTTAAATGTTTTGTTTGGCTTTATTCGTTTTATATTTATTATTGGGAGGTTTTTTAAATTTTAAAACTGTTATATTTAAGAAAACTAATTTTAAACTTATCCAAAGCTAGCGGAAAGACTACGGAATATGTTAAGTTGTAAACTTCTTCGTTTAGTGTGTGGCAGTTTTATTTCAGTTACACTATATAATTATCTACGATCAAAAACACTATTACCGTTGTCATAATATTACATCTATAGCTGTCTGCATTTGCTGTTCAACACACAAGCTTCTGCAAATAATAACTATATAGTTTATTTTACTTTTCGTAAATTAGTTTATATGAATTTTTTTAAAGAAATATTATTATGCGATTATCTCCGTTTAAATTGACGAAATGATATTATATAGCCAAACATTTCTCGAACACTGCGGGTCTATTAAGCTGACTACAAAATAAGTAATATCAATATTTGTGAAATAATATGTTTACATTTCTGTCTTATATTATGATGATGTCCAATCAATTATAAGCTAAATTATCGCTTTAAATTAAACTTTTTTTGTTTTGTTTTTATACACACTCGATAGAATAAGTATTTTATAAGTAAAAACGAAAACAAACAACCGGCTGCTAAAATAACCAATTAAATTTCTAGAAACAATTTTATTAAACTTAATTTCTGTTTTTATAAATGCCAATTTTTTTCCTAATTGTTACAGACAGTTTTGATAGGAAAAATATCTCTAAATTACCGCGAGTGGATAAGGTTGGGATAAATATTCAGGAAATTAATTTGTAGTATTAGGTTTGCTTCATTATTATTTAAGTAGTTTTTGAATATTTGGTAATTGCTTTATATGAGATTATTATTTTCACGTATAATATAGTCAACTCATAACATAAGATCTTGTTTCTTCGTCAAAATTGGACAAATAAAATATGTTTTCCACGTGTAAACTAAAATCGATCTCTAAGTATATTGGAAATTCTGAGGGCTGTCACTTTATCTGTTTTCCTTGTGCTTTGCTGAAGAACTTCGTGAATAATAAGACTTTTCCTTGAAGATTCTTTGTAAAGATGTTTTCACAGAGTTCTTGGCACTAATCAATCTTATTAGACATTTAATAATGATATCGATTATAGTCTAAAAATAATTTTAAAAATTTTGTTATACAAAATACTTTTAATACATGTAATATTTTTAAAATAATATATAGATGGTATAACTTTGGTTAACTTTGCTTAAGCTTCATTTATTTTGCATATATACATACATTAAATAAGTATTGCAAAGCTACCTTATATTTCTGGGGTGTAGGTATACATTACATAATATTGAAATCTGTTTTAATGCAGCAATAATAAGAATAATGCTACAAGAAATAAACACTCCTTTGGTTATCTAGAGTTAAATTACTTTTATATGACTCAATTATATATTTCAATGTTGAAATATTGTTTTAAACGATGTTGTTTCAACACTGTTTACTTAATATGTATTACTTCAACATACGATGAAGTGTTTGTTTTATATAAAATTCATATTATCTGTTATACTTAAGTGTAAAAATATTTTTTATATGAATATAAATTAAATAATATAGGTAATCTGAAATGATAATTAAAATAAAGGCTGTAATATAATTATTTCTGTCTATTTCCATTTATGTGCGTGGCTGAAGATAAGAGCCTATTGTTCCCTATATAATATGTTCACTTGAATTAACTTGCAATTAAAATGAAAATAATAATTATTATTTTACTTATTATATAGATAGTAGGTATATGTATATATGTAGTTTGCAATATAAATTACTGTTTGCTTAAAATTTAATTTGTATTATGAATACCATCCTAACATATACCGTATTTCTTCTAATAAACGCCTCCCTAAAAATCTATAAACGTTGATGAACGCCGGGCCGGGGCGTTTATCAGAAGAAATACGGTGTATATAGGTTGTCAAGTCAATGAAGAGACAGCTGAAACGTTAAAAATGTGAGTTATACACCAATATTAACTGCTTTCCACGTTTTAATGTACAAATTCCACGACATTAATAAATAATGTTCAACATTTCTCTATAAATTTCAGAATAAATTAAAAAAATGAGAACATATGATTATATTATCGTGTCATATTTAACATTCGTTCAATTATAAAATACAAAAATTTAGATATTTAGACAGACATTTTATAAAAAATGGTAGACAAGTGAAACGCAACAATGTATTAGTATGGTGGATGAATTATAATATAGGTCGTTTCGTAAAAAAATTCGTATTTCCATGCATAGATACTAAAATATGAAATAAATGCGCCTTTGCA
>JAYRBW010109435.1:0-18393 GCA_036023295.1 Invenusta paracnida
TATTTATTAAATTTGTGAGTTATTTATTAAATAAGTGAGCTATTTATTAAATATGTGAGTTATTTATTAAATAAGTGTGTTATTTTATAAATAAGTGACTTGTTTATTAAATAAGTGAGTTATTTATCACATAAGTGAGATATACGTGGCTGAACCCTTTTTGTCCTCCATATTATATAGTAGATATTATATTACTATTGTAAAGAGCGATAATCTTAAATTTCAAAGTACAACTTATCGGCAACTTCCTGAAATACCTTATTTTCAGTTTTGTTGATACGTACAACCAATCAATATTTTAATACAATCTAAAAATAGTTATTAAAAGATAAACCTTCATGTAAAACTATGTGACTTTAAATTTCAAATTCTATCTAATGCAAATATCGTTTACTGAAAAGTCGTATTCTATTATTTTTACTTTAATAAGAATGCATTTATACCTACATTCCTCATTAATTAATTTTAAAAGCTAGCAACATTTTAAAACATATTTTTTGCACAGGCCTGTTAAGTGTTCATCGAGATTGGCGCAAACGATTAGTTAATCGCCTTCAACCGAAAACGTTACCAAATGAAGTGACTTCGCTACCGAACAACTTTCGTCGTCGACCAATCAAGATTCTCTCTCTATTTGACGGAATCGCCACTGGATATGTCGCTGCAGATAAAGCTGGTCTCTGTGTTGGCAAGTACCACGCATATGAAATTGACCAGGAGGCTGTCCGGGTGGCCAATAGCCAGTACGACAAGAGTATCAATCACCATGGCGATGTTCGAGAGATAACCAGCCAATCGCTGCAGCGCTTATTACCTATCGATCTCCTGATTGGCGGATCACCATGCAATGAGCTGTCGAGAGCCAATCCGAATCGTAAAGGCTTACAAGGAGGGTCAGGACTTCTCTTCTACGAGTATTATCGTGTGTTGAGTGGTAAGTTAGAAAAATTTTGTGAATTTTTATCATATACTTCAATATTTTTCTGAGTCAGTTCTGAACTATATTGGGTAATCGTTTTTCTAATAATCATTCAGGTTGTTTAATTTATCTGAGTTATGTTTAGGTATTGATTGTATTACTTGCTTTGTGTACGTTGTTATTTGTTTCATTCATTCTTCTCTGTTTAACTCTGCAGTTTGGTTCTTAGTTAAATAAAGCCAATGTTTTTTTATTGAATTGGTTTTCTCACTTCAACAAGTGTTTAGCAGGCAACCGGCCACACACACCACATCATACAAGTGAGACAGTAGACTAATTATTAGCATTAGTTATGTGAGTTTCGCATTCAGAAATTAATACCATTAATAATCCCTTTCAATTATCTTTATATTACCAATTACAAATATATGAAGAAAAAAAATTTAACGGGTTTTAAAAAGCGAGCCCAATAAATAAATAAACTTCGTATAAACAACCTGCCAATAGCAACGAGGAAAAACAGGTTACAAAGCAAAATGTTATTTTCCAACGTAGATGAGTTTTAAGAAGTTACTATCGTTATTGTTGGTGCTCTAGATAATACGATATTGGTAGCTGAATATTGGTCAATTTGACGAAGAATTATTTTGCAAAAATGACGTATCTGAAAATCAACTAAGAAATCAATAATATTATTATTTTTCACTTGGTTCGTGTTGGCTTCGTGCTAGAGGCTACAAAAACCCAAATACCTATTGGCTATCGTGAAACAGGGCTCTATAATCAATACCCAAAAGTGGCACTTAATGGCTACATTTAAATACTTCTTGCTTGTAGCATTTTTATTCTTGGCTTACGATGCTACCGCATCGTATAATATATTCCATTTGTAAATGGGTAAAGGAGAATATAGCTACAAGACAATTTAATTGTAATTATAATTTAGATATAATATGTACATATATACGTTGAGCTATAAAACAGGATTTTTTTGTATAACTTTAGAAACTTATAAAAACTGTTCAAAAACATAACTCATATGTTTCGGATAACAATCAATAGATTAGCAATAAATTATTTAAGAATCTGGTTTTCAGATCTGGTAAATATTTCAAATGAATTATTATCCGCATGTTGTATGTTTCAAGCACAGAGTTACACAATTTGAGTCTTTGCACCATAAAATTTGTAAATATTTGTAATGAATTCTGCATTGTTTGAATATGAAGTCACAACTTGAGATGTACTGATGGAGGCGAATGTTATAAGAGTGTCTTGTGCACAACGCAGAACTATAAACGCATTTGTCCAGAGGAAGTTGACCTTGTATTGCCTCTTGGCAGCATGGTTCTGAACAAAAAATTGACATATTTTATACATATAATGAGAGAAGACTATCGTGTTAGGAATTGGAGAGGGAAACAGTAAATAAGAGGAAGACCACGGACAAGATATAGCTAGACGAAGTGAACATTTTTGAAACTTGTGGTACCTATATGAGCTAACCATAGATATTTGTTTTACTTTACATATATAGGTCAACAAGAAAAAAAATCATAACTTTTTATTTGTTTTAATACTCTGCATTTATATTTAATCTCTAAGCATCCATATTTTTGTAATGATCGCGCACATGTTGTTGGTAGCAAAGTAAGAAGACAATACCTGTCGTTGCATAGTAGGTACCTAATTAAGGAATGTAAGTATAGTACACAAGATAGCAAGCAGTAGGTATACATAGCGTAACAGCTTAAGTATATAGATGTGAGAGTACACAGAGATATATGTATCGATCTATATGTATAAGATAAAGTAGATATATAACTACCGTGTCAGATGTGCGATCGAATGATATTTTCAATGCTTGAAATGAAAAGGGAAAATATGTAATTATTGTCTGGTGATGATTTGCATGAAACTTATTTAGATGAATCTTTGGGAAATTTAAGACCAGAAACAATGCTTAAAGAAGTTACAAAATTGATAGAACATTGCAGAAATAAGTTATTGCTGCAGGTCGGTGGTAATTATGTATACAATTTTAAAATATGTAAATGTATGCACACACTAATGACTACTGTATATATATTTGTATATATAAAATATATTGTATACTATAAAAATAAAAATAAAAATAAAACTGGATTTAAAAAAACTAATATCTTTTAGTTGACCCGGTATATAGATTGGCTATCTAAAAAAACGTAACAAAGTAAAGAAATAATATTGTGGTCAAAAAGTGATCCTATGCCTATTTTTAATTTCCGCGATAAAAAATATTATAAGTAAAAACATTATATTTATATATTTTTTAATAATTTGTTAGATAATAATATGTAAAGGAGTTAGCATATATTCTTTATAAACCTTATTGGCTATCTGATCAACGGCGTAACAATTTAAAAAATTAAGTTTGTGTCCAAAATATAGATCATTAATAAATTATAAACTACTACAATATAAAGGAGACTAACAAAAAGCCGACATTGATATCTTTTTAAATATATGTAGTCTGTAATAATATTATGTAGTAAATGAGTTGGCATCTACCTAAACTTTTGAAATAATATATGTTGACCACAATCGCAAAATGCACAATATTTTCAATTAAATTATATACTATGTATATTATATTGAATAATTTCTATCGAGCTAACACACCTTTTGCCTATTATTTTGATTAATAATAATATCATTTTTAAATATGTTAGTGAAAATTTGATTAACAATTATTATTGTGTGTTAATAAGCTTTCTCTGATTAAAACAAAGAAATGAGTCAGATTAATATATTAAATTTTTAAAGCGTATAAACGGAAATTTCAATAAATTTTGAAAGGATAGTTTAGCACTGTACATGATACAAATCAATAAGAATGACTAGTTTTGTTATATCCTATAATATATATTCCTCATAATGCCTGTTTCATAATCCTTGAAAAGTTAAAATACATCATTAATTCAGTGGCCGATATAAGGGGCGAGAAGGTTATAAATCAATATCCGTCATGCAGCATTGAAATGGCTTAGCGTTTACAAATCTTGCGAACAATTCTTTAGAATAATTTATTGATCAGATGCTTCACTTAAACATATCTAATTGAAAAAAGTCAATCTTATAATTTCACATGAACATTTAACATTTAATTATTGGAAAAAGAAACTACAACTACTTCGGACTATACGCTGTGACCACTGCTTCAGCTAAATCTTTACTTCAGAATATACACGCGTTGTTCAATAAATCGATTTTACGTGTAGCTATAAATTAAATTAATTATTTAATCAGTTGCAGAATGGAAAAGGAGTAAACGCAAAATTATTTGTTCTTAAGTTTTTTGACAATTATGGAGCATTTCCATGAAAATATTCAACCATAAAATAAAGGAAAAGGATAACACTATTTATTCCACAGATAAGAAAATAGAAATTGAAAGATAATCGTTTTGTATTAAAAATAACACTAGCATTATTTCAAATCTAAAATTAAAGGATGAATTTTACGGCTAATTCTAAACCATCACATAAAAAATCTTCCACCGAAAGCAATTTTATGCGATCGCCCCAATCAAGAACGTCCCTAGACAGCAACGTTGAATTAGTTAAGATCGATCGCAATGCTATTTTCCCCCAAGCGAAACCACAGAAAACTCCAACACGTGATGAAGGCTTCGAATACTACGATAATAGACTAGAAGCTAAGGACAATTTTCGACTCCAATGCGCTTGCGAACAGCCACAGGACAAAAATTTCGACCTCAATATGGCGCACTATTCCGCGGAAATCTACAGGCTTGCCTCACAAGACGACAAAATCCTTGATCACACGATCCGAGCCCGCAACCGATTCAGCGCAGCGCAAGCTCACGTCGGGTTCCACTCTAAGAAGGAGTACCAAAAGCAGGACAGACAAAGGCACATTATTGATAAACTGCAGGAGACTAGCAGTCTCACCTATCGATTAATTCCCCCCGAATTAGGTCATTTTAGTAGTTTGACTCGAAGTTTTACTCCGGAAGACTGGAAGCGAGTGCATCCCATGCTGGACCTTTGTTATGCAATGATCTACGAGAATGTAACGATAAACGCCGAAGATATTGGCCTGTATAATGACTACAATGAGAATGAACTGAGAAACCTTATTGCTAATCTCAACGAAGTTGCAGTTGTGGGTAAGGAGACAGGAGACGAGCCAAGCCACGAAGCTGTTCGCGAAAGCATCCTGGAGGAAATGGACGAATCGATCTTGGAATCGGTACAAGGTGCCCTTTCAGAGGTTACCTCTGAGACCGATCTTATAAGTATTCACAGTCATGGCCTTATTGACTCGGCTAGTTTGCAGGCCTTCCTAGCGGACCTTACACAAATTATCATGGCTTTAGTTGTTGTTCTACTCATGACCTATGCACTCCTGTACTTCTGTACTCCGTCAAAGTTGCATTCACAGAAACGGGCAGTTCGTGCTTCAAAAGTCAAGGGACAGGGCAAGATCAAGAAGGGAGGTGGAGGAGGGGGAGGAAAGAAAACAGGGGGAGGGAAAAAAGCTTAGCTACCAGGTTTTAATGTGTTTATCACTTTCAGTAGAACATCTAGAATACCATCTAAGTTTAAAATTGTCGTATAACGGAATCCATATTTCTTATTCTGATGACTCCAGGCATAAGTGCTAGTTAGAAGTGTCAAAAAATAGTATTTTTACCTCTGAATTTCGTTTTGAAATTACAGGCACAAGATTTAAATTTCTGTTAAATAATTGTGGATTATAAACAAACAAATATTCCTTAATAGGTTTGCAAACATTGCCAGTAATATAATATATTAAAATAAGCCTTATACTATAGGAAAGTTACTACGATGTCGACAATACTCTTTCGAAATCATTTTTGTTATAACTATTCTTCATCAGTACCATGTAATAGCTATATTTTGATTTCTCGCAGTAAACTGATTCTATTTCAGTTTGTAGAGCAAATATTGAGTTATGAATTTTGGTTCAAACAAAGCAGCCTGATGCAATTTATGTTGATACCTCTTGAATTTTTATTTAAAAATACAACTAATTAAATATTACATTTGCTTTGTTTATGGTCTATGTGCAATGGAGTATATTTCAAATTAAATAACTATTTAAGATAACGAAACAAGGATAATTTGGGGTGGAATGCGAAAGCCAACCTAACTCGAGAAGCTCCTTCTTCCAAATTTCAAGGAGATCCTCCAAAATGTGAATAATTACATTAAAAAAATAATAATTAAAAAATAAATAATAAATAATAATTAAACTAATTGAACTAAATCAGTTATAAAACCATATTTTACTTGGTTTGAAGAAGATTCATTTCATTTTATAAATTTTAAAATCATTTTGTGGAACTCTTCGAGTTAGAGCGGTTTTCGCATTCAACCCTTGGTCTCCGTTTTATAATTAATATCAATAATTGGTGTATTATTTTAATAGATTTGAGAAAAATAAAAATTAATTTAGAGATATCTTCTTTAAACCAATAAAAAATTTATTTAATTCAATCATATGATGTATTATAGTATGTATGTATCCCAAAAAACAAAAGAGTCGTAAAAATGCAGCCAATAATAAGATAACATTGCCATGTATATTGAGAAAACGTCTATTCAAAAAATGGTAAATGGTAGTCAATAAAAGATGGTAATATAAAAATGACGCCAAGAATATGTGTATAATTATAATAGTTATGTAAGTCTATTCTTGGTGCCAAACTAAAAAAATACACAATTTCCATCAAGCGTATTGATAATACGTTGAATTTACGCATACTGGACAACTAAAATAGAGATCTGGACTATTGTATATCTTCTGGAAAACATAATCTATGCCAGACGTTTCGAAGACGTTATGTATTGCTCTGGTAAGTAGTGGTATGGGTAGAGCCTCTTCTCAGTGCAGTAGCGTCTCGACTGTGGGACAGCCGCATTAATTTCACATAAACTCACATAACTAACGCTAAGAGTTAGTCTACAGGCAAACTTGTATGATGTGGTGTGTGTGGCCTTGTCTGCTAAACATTCGTAACATTTTTATTTTGGCATCAAGATTAAACATAACTATTTAAATAATGCACATCTTCTTGGCGTTATTTTTTATATCACCATATTTTATTGACTACCATTTTTTGATAGTTAAACTAAAATACATCTTTTATGTGTCATTTTTTATATCACCATCTTTTATAGACTACCATTTACCATTTTTTGAATGGACGTTTTCTCAATATACATGGAAATGTTATCTTATGATTGGCCTCATTTTTACGACTCTGTCGTTTTTTTGGGATATTGGCTTATTTGTATCAGACAATCAGAAGCAAAGAATATACAGCAAGCGGCTCTATATTCTTTCATCAAAAGAGACAACAATAAATATAAGAACACAACGACGCCTCTCCTTTGTAGGCATTTTTTGGCTATGAACCTGAAACAATAAAATTCTTATCTCTTTTAAGTTATTTTTTTATAAATTAAGAACAAACGAAGATATAACAATAAATATAGGAACACACACCTATAACATGAAACATACCATGAAACATTCCTACGTCCGGAGGAAAAAGTTTTCGGCGATGACTATATGAATTTCAAATGGCCAAAACGGGCTCAAAGTGATTGAATGGATTGTGGATGTATAATCTCCATGTATAAATACATTGGCTTCTTGGTTCCACAATATCAGAACCACAGAAGTACTATACCATATAAGAAACGGGAATGACATGGATTTTAATCTCCAGAAGATGCGCGAATGTCCAGATCTCTATTTCGGTGCCCCAAGTACGGTTTTTATCCATTCTGGATCTATATCTATTCTGTAAATAGTGTTCCACAGTCTCAGTTCTGTAGTGCAAGAGGAACGTATTCACAGAGAGGGAATTTCGCTTGTAAGTTATCATAACTTGGCTAAGCTTGTGCAGTGTCCCTGTTCTTCAGTTATTACATATTATATGGGACATCGTTCTGACAGTGTCTGTCTCCTATAACATGAACACATTTGTTGGGTCGCACAGCAGGTTCGACAGCTGATACATCACTAGTATATTGAAGACTGCGCACGAATCTCAACCCTAAGTTTTGGCACACAGTTTTCTGCCAGTTGTAATCTACGGGATGAAATGGAAGACTTGCGCCAGACTACGAACATTGGTCTAATTGTTGCTGTTCTTGGTCGGCGAATTTGGAATTGTTGATGATTTTTGTTGGTGCGTACTTAAGTTGACTGCTTTGAAGAACAGTTGTTTTTCCCTTTCTCCTTTTTGATTGTACCTGTGCTTCACAAAATTGTCCGAACGTTGCGCATTGTCATCATTCTCAAAACTTTCTATAACAAAAGACACATCAGAAACATTCTGTCTTCTTGGTCGGGTAACCTTCATTGCTTCGGTTCCTACTGTTTCTCGAAGCCTGTTGTATTCTTTTATTGCACGAGGATAAACTTTATTTAGACTTGTGTCAAAATTAATCAAATGCAAACCCTGTAGTGTCCGCATACGTGATACGGCAACATATGCTTGACCAGAACTGAATATATACATAGTGTTTCCGATATCCATAATGGCCGAATCTACAGAAAGGGATTGGCTTCTATGAATTGTAATACCATATGCAAGCGCGATAGAAAATTGTAATCCGTCCAGGAATACTTTATTCAATATCGGGAAGAACGCTGTTACTGTAGAAAGAGTGACTTGACGACCATTTTCTTCCTTTCTAAGCAACTTGATCTGAATTTTTTACTTTTCAAAAGAAACGACGCGCTGAATGACCACAACTGTTGCAATTACACAATTTAAAATATCGAATTCTGTGTTGTTTCTTGTGATTATGATACAACATCCAATCTTCAAATGCAAGTTTGTTTCGATGCCCAGCCGTTACATTACTATCTTTGTACATTTTTTCCAAAGCATAGTTAGCTTTTTCTTTAATGCACTCGAAGATTTCTTGAACATAAATTCATCATCTTTGATGACGTAAGTTTTAGAAGGCCAGATTCAAGAACTTTCTCATTCAACTGCCAAGCCATGTTATGTTTTGCAAGTAAACAAATGGATGCGTTTAATCCGTAAGCATATTCTGCTAATGCGTCAAGTCGGGCATCTACTGACTTTGTTGATTGTATGGACAATTCAATGAGACGAGATTTTAGAATTTCTTCACCAGCTTAATTAGAATGAGAATTTATTCTGACTCGAGATGCTAAGTTAAAGAATGTAGGATCTCCAGCTTTGTGGAAATCTCAGTTAGCTCATCGTATGTGATGTTCCACAATTTCACACTACAATTTTCGTGAGTGCGTTTCATCATAACTTGGTTTAAAGATATAGTTAAGTACGGGGGTGACTGGCTCACTGGAGCAAGTTGATAGAGAGCCGAAGAAGATGATTGCCTTGTCTCCAAACCACCCATCAGGACTACTTGCGGTTTAAAAGATTTATTGTAATCTGAGAATGTAAGCAGGGTAACATTTCTTATCATACTAACCTCGTTGATAATAAACAGCTCCTCGAGCTAGAGCGGTTTTCGCATTCACCATTGGTCCCCTTTCATAATTATAAATATCAGTAATTAATTAGTGTTTTATTTTAATAGATTTGAGAAAAAGAAAAGTTAATTCAGAGACAGATCTTTAAATCGTTAAGAAATTTATTTAATTTAATCATATTATGTATAGTATGTATGTATATCGAGATGATTAAACGAATTTGTTCTCCATAATTTGTAGTTTCCTCAATATGTCATAAAACTATCATCAAATGACCACTATTAACTAAATCATAATGAATATTTTGTAAACTTTTTGATCCAAGCTCAACAATCAGAAAATATTTAATGAACTCTACAACACAGAAGTTGTAAAGCACGAAACATTTTAGCACCATTGAAAAAATTCCAATGTATATTTTTAAGTATTCGTCTTGCTTTGGTGCCTTTATACAGTTCATAGTCTGTTATTTCTAAAACAAAGTTAAAACAAAATAGGTACTGTGGAATAATATGTTAACTTTCCTGATTAGCTGTCCCTAATTTGTAGTTAACAATTAAAAAGTGAATTATATAAAAAATATGTATTTCTTTGAAAGACACTATAAATTAAAAACAATAAATAAATACGCTTAAAACTACAGTTTATTAACTTAAAAAAAGATGACTCAAATAAACAAAAAAACCATTATCTTTGATGGATATTGTTGACTTCCGGTTGTCGTCTATTGTTCTTACGCCGATCTTTGTAATTGTAATGAGTGGAAAGAAATTTGACCGATTCTAGTAGAGTTGGAAGCTTCTTACGTCTACCACAACTCGAATCTAAAGCCTCAGCCTTCTGCGAATTGGATATATTCTGGCTGGCTAGAGTATTGTTACTACGACGCTTCGGAGCTATTGGCTTTGGTTTACCGCATGTTATCGGCAGAGTTGATGAGTTACCAAATATAGAACAAAATCGTGGCTTGGACTGAAATGTATTACGGCAATTAGTTACTGATCCCAATCCTTGATCTGTGCTTCTTTTTCTGTACGGATGATGCTTATCATTGTTCAGTGGCTTCTTTCTGTTGAGGTAAACGCATAAAGAAGTCATGTTTATGCCTTTTGTTCTTATAAAATGACCTTCTGGGTTTACATCAGGACAGGAATTGCATCGTGACAATTTTGATGACTGTATCTTACTATCCTTAGTTTGATTTCTTCTGTGAACATCACGATGCTTACTCTGGTTTAATGATTTAAACATGTCACTGTAATTTCAAACTTTTAAACTAGTGTTAAAACGGGTATATATGTTTTCTTTTAATTTCTTTTTATTACTTTTTATTTCTTTTTCGATATAATATGTCAAATATTCTAATATTAGAATCATTTGAATAAAGTTATCGATCAAGTCTCTCATGTGTATAAATTCAGAGAGGTCAGATTGTATGATTAACTAAAGTGGATATTTATTTATATCTCGCAAAGATTTGGTATTGTCATTATATTAGATCAGGCGAATAAGTACTCTATATTATATATAAAAATATTACGCAGAGAATACGTCTCTAGTTCCTCTAGATACATCGGCATGTTGAAAATGATATGCAGTGAAAAAAATTGTATAATAAACTTGTATTAAATATATCAAAACAAAAATGAAAGTGTAAAAAACGAGCTCAAATACAAAATTTAAAATAATATTGAAAACACGTAGTTAAATAATTAATAAAATTGTTATAAAAAGGCCGGCGCAAGAATTATACATATTAAACGATATAATGCTGACTCTCTATGATGCTGACTATATTAAAAACCATATATAAATCAATATTTGATAAAATAACAAATATTATCCAAAAAAATTCGAAAGTTATTAATTTAAGAAAACTAAAATTTTGAAAAACATTTATTTTGATTATTTAATTATAACGAATTACGATAATCTATATTATTATTCTTTTTTGTACTTTTTCTTTAGCATAACTAATTAAAACTACAAAACGTAGGATTATTCTGATTCTTAACGCTTGGCGATTACTTTAATACCAAAAGTAACTTTTTGTGCACTCTAGTCGGATTTATTAACGGTCAAATATCGACATATTCTTCTGAGCATTAATTACTAAAATGCTAGCATCTCTCAAGTTAAATGTTGACGCTCTTGTTCTTGACTTGACAATGCTACCGCATCTTCTAATAACATGGTTTATATCTCCCGTAAAAACGAAACAATATGCGGTGTATTGCTTTATGTCGGCACTCCTCATAAAAAGAGAGAAAATGGGAAAAATCAAAAAACCAGGCATCGGAGCCTCCTCAAAGCCATCTAATTTGCCTAAAATTCTATAATACTAAAAAAATTATTGATTACTCGATTATATTATTACAAATATTGAATTGAGATAAACTAATAGTGGATTATATAAATAATATTAACTTGATTATCCACATTCGATATATTAAATTTAGTACAATTAATAAGTAAGCGTTAGATTGCTTTATTTAAGGCTTAAGAAATGTTCCCGTGGTCTGCTGTCTTTTTTATCGTTATTATTATGTTGATTATTGGAGTATTCCTCTATACCACATACACATTGCAGTGAGTAAAAACTGCATAATTCATTTTTTTTATCTACCCAGTCAGCATCATTTATATGACTTAAGACTAAGTATATTGCCATATTATTATTATATTTACATAGCCATAGGTATATATGTTATTTAAAATTATATAAATATAATTATCATATTTTAATTTAATTTAATTTAATTTAAATTTATATATTTAGTTTGAATTAATACAATAATTTTCTATACAAGATTTTAGTAAAGACAACTGACGATTAACATTAACAATTTAGTGGAAGACCACAAAGTCAAAAGTTACAATTTATACCAGTGTTTAAAAAACATATAAAATACAGCAAAATAAGACTAAGAAACGAAGCCACCTTCATTTCGTACCAGTAAATTATAGATCACTGATAACATTTACAGAAAGTTGGAAAAAAAAGTAAAAGGTAAAATGAGACAAACAAATGTTGAGAATGATTTTACTCAAGTTCTTGACTTATACGAGGTAACATATTTGCCAATAATCATTAAGTCCATGAGGATGTTTTAAACAAAACTATATCTACCTATATATTACAAATTAAATGACAATTTTGCAAAAAAATATGTTTCCTTTTTTATAATTGTATAAAAGAAGATGAAGGGCAGATGTTGAGGGATATCATAAGAGATAGAATAATATAGCGTGATATATGTTACCGTGTCTCGATTACGGTGGTGAAAATGTAAGTAAATGCAATGCGTCGGAGCCGGGAGGGGGCGCGAGGGGTGGTCTAGCCACCCCCTCCTCAGATATTATTCTGGGGTTCAAGTATCTTTGCGCTCCCTCAGAACACGTAGGTTTTAGTGAATAACAATATTCAAAATTCAATAATTGGGTTACAGTCGTTTCCTCGAATCTCTTGATTATAATTGTAAAGACACATTAGTGAGAGACACACTCAGCCTTATACAGGAGATCTGTCAATTGATGTGTTATTCGCCTGAAAGACAGCTTATCTTCAATTTATTCAAATATGAGCCTTCAATCTCACAATGCCATAGGTATTAGTAAAACTGTTATGATTATTTGACAATTACTGTGGCACATACAATATATAAAAAATTTACCAAACAAAAGGTTTTTGATATGCGTCAGAAGCCTCGTCTTTATTTTCAGTTATTTGGGGATGGTGTCATAATTTTATTTCACTCTCCAGCTAGCTTGAAGCAGGCGTTTAGAAATCCACATAATCGTTTTCATGTGTTTTCTCTTAAGAATAGCAAGCTTTGCTTCCTTATAATGCAAAAAATGGCCTGATTAAGAAATTTCTCCAGTTGACTTTTAAAATATTTGGGAGACTGCGGTCTTTCTAGACTTCAAAGAGTTCTATCATTCTTCATTTTCTATAGTTATACGGACAGTATAATATATTTTTAGCAGTCTCTGAGCTTACCAATCTCTTTATCTCAGGGGCTTAAAGTTGCTAACTTTATCAATCTTTGCTTTATTTACACGAAATTCGGTGTTATTTGACTTTTTTATAAATTGTTATACGTTTACTAACATTTATAAATAATAATTATCGAAACTTTCACTCGTTTGTGGCACTTAAAATGTTACGTTTTAAACATTTATTAGTATCTAAATAACCTTGCAGACTGCTAGAAAAAAATATTTTATATCCCAAATATATATCCGATATATTCAATTCATAAATCTCGAACTTTTCTTTTCCAGCGTAAACGAACAACAATTTGATTTGGATCAAAAGAGCGTCAACAGTGTTCGATTTTGTACGATTACTAAGGGCTTTGACAGGACTATAATATCCATTTGATTAAGACAAAAAGTGCTCTTTTCTTTTCCCCATGCGTCTGTGTTTACATTTCCTCTTCCAATGTTATAGATGATGCTGGGCTTAATGCAGATAAACAAAAATAATATTAATTGGACGTATTAAGACACTTAATATTTGAGACATTAGTACCTACATAAGAATGTGAAAATAATATACAATTCACTGTATAGAAAACTAGAAGCCTTGTTGGCAGAATGTAATATTTAAACATAATCTTTAAACATGGAATAACATTCTCCTTGAAAAAACTCTAAAGTTCAATTTTAATAACTGAGAATGTTGCAAAATAAGAAAGGTTTAAACTATTAAAACCGATTTTAATCATTATACGACAATAATGATTTCTCCATTAAACATTTAATGTGTAATAACTGTTTAGAAATAAAAATATCAGATTTTAAAATTTGTTACTCTAGAAAGAAAAATGTATACTTGTGTTATTAACAGTTTCAGTAAAACGAAATAAGACTTTCCAGAAACATATTTTCAAATTTTTTCCCATTTTGATTTTTGAATTAATATCAAAATTCCTTTTTCTATAAACAAACGAGTATTTATAATAACTCCCTATGCAAAAAATTAACTTCCATGCGTCTACTATTTTTACCAATAGAAGTTTTGTCAGTTTCATATTCATATATTTGCCATCCTCTTATAAATTTAAAAATATTAAAAATATACCATAAACGTGTGTATCGTTGTAGACATATCTTTTTTCCTTATCCATCCCTAAACCCCTTGGGACCATTTAATATTAGACAGTTTAGATTCATATTTTATTCAGACAAATAATTATCATTCTTGTTGCATTTTACTGTAATATCTTTTAGGTGCCTTATATATACATATTTAAATTTTGTATTTAATCATTAAAATGTGGATTCTATCACACATTTTAATACTAGACAGAAAACATGTACAATATAATTTGAAACGGGTAACGTTCAATGTAAATTGTATAATATTTAAATAGTATCTATGCTATATTTTTGAATATATGTCATGTTCTAAAAAGTTTCACAAAAATCTAAAGTGCTTCAATGGGGTGCCTATTTCAAAACATGGGGTTTTGAATGAAATTGACTCCTATACAGAAATTTATAAAAGCAAATATATTACAAATAAAATTACAACTTTTTAATATATAGTAGTCGAAATAATACAGCTAGGTATGATTCAAAATCCATAAAACTAAACAATAATAACAATAATAATAAATAACAGCAAGTTTAAAACAAATAGGTTTTTAAAAATTAAATTTCTTTTTAGTTAGGAATTAGAATTTTTATTTAAGTTTAAGCTATCGTAGTTTTCAACATCTAGGCCAAAGAGTGCATAGTTTTATGGAATTTGAATCATATGTAATAATAACAATAATAATAAATAACAGCAAGTTTAAAACAAATAGGTTTTTAAAAAACAAATTTCTTATTAGTTAGGAATTAGAATTTTTTTAAATAAAGTTTAAGCTATCGTAGTTTTCAACATCTAGGCCAAAGAGTATATATTTTACATATTTGGATGTTACATATTTTGTAGTAAATGTGTATATACCTGTACAGCACAGTGAAAACAAGTAAAATATTATAAGCCGGAGCTACTGAATAGATCATGGCTTAGACAGTGTTATTAGCTAGTGCCCCTGAAAAACTAAGAGAATATGGTATAAACAAATTGTTGAGAGTGTGACGAAATAGCGTTTCGCATAAATGCATTTTACGTAATCGCGTTTGGCATTATATTCGAACTTCATATAATTACATTTGGCATAATCTCAAACAAAATAAGTCGAGTTATCGCATTTCGCATAATTTTATCATTTAAAAACATGGGCATAAAAAACATTGAAATTTAATAATGTAATAATATGTGATTAATAAAATTGTTCTGGTAAAATGTAAAAAATAACGTCGAACTTGCTATTTCCAGATTCCAGCTAATGACTCTGGTGTTATGGTAAATGTCAATATCACCATTTATTAAACGCTGTCGCAGACGAACGAGACCGCTTCGTGACACTTATGTGTGCCAAGCTTTGTGAGGTACTGTACCTCTTGCTTGGAGTAAACTAAAACGTTTATTTTTCTGTCTTCTATAAATAAACTAGAGCGAAAATATTTCCGGGATGAAGACGGTGTTGATGATTCATCACGCCTGAGTGTCATGACTTTAGAGGGTTGTTTATGCGATGAACTGCAATGTTGTCGTATTAGTTCAATATTTCCATTGGAAATAAAGCAGTAAATGCGTCAAATCAGTTTGTTGTTACACGATCCATGAACACTTGTGCAGCATCATCATTGACTTTATTCATGACTTGTAGCCAAACATCGTAAACCTGCTGTGCTGTGGAGGTATCAACATCAGAGCATTGGCATGACGGACTAGGCGGTTGAATGAATCGTCATCATTGTAGCGGGTTGTGCCAGAGGCTTGTACATTTCCCCATTGAAATTTCTTAAGTATAATAAAATAAACAACATCTTATGCTTTAATTTGGAAATAGCTGCTGCATTGTCGTTAACATGTTCGTTACAAAATCAAATTTAGACTATTTGAGGTAAAATGACAATTAAATTTGAGCTGCTTTTGTCACCAAATAAAGTCAAACATCTAGAATATGTAACTTACGTCTTATTTTGTAGCAATCCAACGTCTACTAAAATTATTGTTCTCAAAATATCAAATGTATAGAATAAGTTTGTAAAAGCATTTTCGGAGCTAATTTGAATATTGTATCATCTTGACACAGGTAACGTAAATTTTGCAAAGTTTCAAAAATTATTAATCTATATCGTCTTGGCCATAATCTACATGGAAAAAATTGTGACCAAACTCATTCAACTTCGAGAACAATATTTTGTCTTTTATGGGCAACACGCCGAAGTCTTTTGAAGTGTGGTTTTGTATAAACTGCCACGATGTCTTTTAAAACTAGACAAATTGTTCATATAATTATTCCCCTCGTAAATTTATATTCGAAGTTTTCTACAAATATACACATTTCCTGAATTTTATTCACATTGGACTTTTTATTATGGTTCACTGAAGGAGGATGATTATAGTTGCCATTTAAGCTGACGAATACATTGCTTGAGGCTTGCAGCCATCACGCAGTATCTACCAATTGCAACTCCAATATGTGATTCCATATATTTCCTGCTTTTTATAGTAAATGTTGTCGCAAAAGTATAATAGCAACCTACCGCCGCGGCTATCTATTATATAAAACATATTTTTTCCATGATGTTAACATACAATACTTAAACATTATATATATCTAATATTTATTATGTGTATTTTGTAACGATATATCTTCTACTATTTTATTTATATGCGTTATTACATTTTATTTTTATTACATTTCTATATATTATAGATAGTCCCTTTGATAGGTGTATAATGATTCTCAGCTTGCATAACTGTGAAAGAATATATAGGGCAGGGACGTACACTACTAGAAAAGCTTGGATAGAATTTTTAAAATGCATATGTTTATTATGTAAACTAATTGGAATGTTTTATGCCACCGTTAACACAATGACCACCACTGTATATATTACTTGATTCAATTCATAATATGAGAGTATATAGTATACCATAAAAACACTGGGCTTATATACCTATATGTGATCATTCTCCAAATATTTCTATTATATGCATATTTGAAACATAATTATAAAAAATAACATAATTATTTTAGAATATGGATCATCTATAGATGTCAAAAATTGACCAAACCAAGATATTTTGAAACTCATAAAAGTAGTTGTTTGAATGACGATGACCATATAGTAAATAAAGGACCATCATTTTTGTTTCTCCTAAAAAATTAATAAAATGCTAAACCTGATTATGTCCTACATAAGGTAAATTGTATTCACGTTTTGCCGGGATCTACATATATATAAATTTTAATTAATTACTCACCTTAAGTTTCATATAATCAATCGATAATTGTTTTTTAGCGTGAATACAATAATTACACTACATTATATATTACTAGCGAGAAAAGACATTTATATATATAATTCATAAAACTTTAATTAATTTTAAATTATTTTAAAGCGGTTAAACTAAGTTGATTTTTATTCTTTATCAGGGATGATTATATATAGAAATAAAAAATCATAGTCAGACTTTTAAAATGTATTTATCATCAAAAGTCATTTATTATTTTATACATAAAGAATAGTAGAATGTGTGGTTGAATTATTAGGTTTAGCATAAAAAATTTATTGTAATAGTAACAGATTATTTATATGCCCTCATATTTAAATTGACACAATTAAAGCTTTTGTTTTCTTTTTTATTTACATACGCATTTAGCCATTGGCATTAGGAAGTATTATATTCAACAACGATAACCATTTATTATAAACTCAATTACCTTTAATATAATTTAATTTTTTACATAGTGTATGTTATGTAGCACAATTATTTGGTTAGGCCTATGGCTATGGCTATGGCTATTAATATTAGGCGATCCCGTATTTTAGCGTCCCAAATTAATTTTTTTTCCAAATTTAATAAAAAACGTATAAAAACAAAAAATATA